>CM055123.1:304158062-304448062 GCA_029206835.1 Rana muscosa | reverse complement strand
CTTCTGTCTGCACCACTCTCCTGCTCTGTCTTCTGTCCGAACAACTCTCCTGCTCTGTCTTCTGTCTGCACCGCTCTCCTGCTCTGTCTTCTGTCTGCACCGCTCTCCTGCTCTGTCTTCTGTCTGCACCGCTCTCCTGCTCTGTCTTCTGTCTGCACCACTCTCCTGCTCTGTCTTCTGTCCGCACCACTCTCCTGCTCTGTCTTCTGTCCGAACAACTCTCCTGCTCTGTCTTCTGTCCGAACAACTCTCCTGCTCTGTCTTCTGTCTGCACCACTCTCCTGCTCTGTCTTCTGTCCACACCGCTCTCCTGCTCTCTCTTCTGTCTGCACCGCTCTCCTGCTCTGTCTTCTGTCTGCACCACTCTCCTGCTCTGTCTTCTGTCTGCACCGCTCTCCTGCTCTGTCTTCTGTCTGCACCGCTCTCCTGCTCTGTCTTCTGTCTGCACCGCTCTCCTGCTCTGTCTTCTGTCTGCACCTCTCTCCTACTCTGTCTTCTGTCTGCACCACTCTCCTGCTACACCTTCTGCCTTCTCTGCACTTCTGCTCTGTCTTCTGTCTGCACCACTCTCCTGCTACACCTTCTGCCTGCTCTGCACTTCTGCTCCGCATTCTGTCGGCGTCGCTCTCCTGCTCCCTCTTCTGTCTGCATCGCTCTCCTGCTCCGTCTTCTGTCTGCACTGCTCTATTACTCAGTCTTCTGTCTGCACTGCTCTCCTGCTCCATCTTTTGTCTGCGCTGCTCTCCTGCTATGTCTTCTCTTGGCACCACTCTACTACTCAGTCTTCTGTTTGCACCATTCTCCTGCTCTGTCTTCACCACTCTCCTGCTCCGTCTTCTGTCTGCACCACTCTTCTGCTCAGTCTTCTGTCTGCACCATTCTCCTGCTCTGTCTTCACCACTCTTCTGCTCCGTCTTCTGTCTGCACCACTCTTCTGCTCCGTCTTCTGTCTGCACTGTTATTCTGCTCCGTCTTCTGTCTGCACCACTCTTCTGCTCAGTCATCTGTCTGCACCGCTCTCCTGCTCCATCTTCTATCTGCACCACTCACCTGCTCCATCTTCTATCTGCACCACTCTCCTGCTCCATCTTCTATCTGCACCACTCTTCTGCTCAGTCTGCACCATTCTACTGCTCTGTCTTCTGTCTACACCATTCTACTGTTCTGTCTTTTGTCTGCACCACTCTTCTGCTCAGTCTCCTGTCTGCACCATTCTACTGCTCTGTCTTCTGTCTGCACCGCTCTCCAGCTCCGTCTTTTGTCTGCACCACTCTCCTGCTCTGTCTTCTGTCTGCATCACTCCCCTGCTCCGTCTTCTATCTGTACCACTCTTTTTCTCTGTCTTCTGTCTGCACCACTCTTCTGCTCTGCAATTTGTTTGCACCACTCTCTAGCTCAGCCTTCTGTCTGCATCACTCTTCTGCTCCGTCTTCCATCTGCACTACTCTCCTGCTTTGTCTTCTGCCTGCACCACTCTCCTGCTCAGTCTTCTGTCTGCACCACTCTTCTGCCCTGTCTTCTGTCTGCACCACTCTTCTGCTCTGTCTTCTGTCTGCACCATTCTACTGCTCTGTCTTCTGTCTGCACCACTCTTCTGCTCCATCTTCTGTCTGCAGCACTATTCTGCTACATCCTCTGTCTGCATCTCGCTTCTGCTCCGCCTCCTGTCTGCACCACTCTTCTGGTCCGTCTTCTGTGTGCACCACTCACATGCTTACTTAGCAAGTTGAAAAGCCATCAGAGCTAAGGCTCCATTCACACTTATACGACTCCCAAGTTGCACCGACGCAACTTTGGATGGGTGGAACGTGGATATGAAGGACACACTGAGCCTGGGCACCTGAAAGAGGATCTTGCATATTGGACTGGGTGTTCCTCGTTGTGTTCCTCGTTCCTTCAAACTTACCCAACTTGGATACGAATTTGGTTTTGACCAATGATAATGGACAACTGTTCAACAACTGTTGCATTGTATAACATTCAGGCACGACTTTCATGCAACCTTTGAGGGTTACTATTGAAGTCTATGGGCCTCAAATTGCATGAAAGTTGGACCAAAGTAGTGCATGAACTACTTTGTAGTCGCTGCACCTTTAAAGCCCTGTACACACGGCAGAGAATCCCGTCTGGAAAAAAAATGTGTTTTTTCCTGACGAGATTCTTGGCAAGCTTTTCTTGCAAAGCCGTGCATACAGATGGCCATTCAAAAGAACTGCCGTTCTTTTGAATGGCAAGAACGCGGTGACGTCATCGACTACGATGAGCATGCGCTCGTCACATTCAATGCCATCACTCCATCTTGCTTCACCCTACACTACCCTTGCAAGCTACCACGCATGCGTCAAAGTCTCATCGAGCATGCATGGGCTTACCGGAGGACAGGTAAGCTTGTAGCCTCGTACACACACACGGTTTTCTCGTTGGAAAACAGGCCGACCAGAATCCTGACGAGAAAAACGAGAATCCTGACAAGAAAATAGAGAGCAGATTCTCTATTTTTCTCTTCGAGATTCCCGGCAGTTTTCTCGACGAGAAACCATACGCACGAACGGTTTTCTCGACAAAAAGCTCTGCCAGCAGTTTTCTTGCTGGTTCTTGCCGGGAAAACCGGTCGTGTGTACGAGGCTTTAAGTCCCACATATATTAATGGTTACCATTGGAAAACATGGGGAATTACTTTTCATGCCACTTTTTGATGTCCACAAATGTGAATGGAGCCTTAATCTGGACGTAAGTAGAGCCGGACATTCCTGAGTGGTGATATCATGGTTGCCGTTATTTTGTGGATGTTTCGAAATTAAATAATCCAGAAGAGTGGACATTGGCTTGGCGCTCCCATTCATCTTCTATCTTCAGCCCATTGTTTTTGTGTTTCATTCTCCTGTGTACCATTAAGAAAATTCATGATTCTTAACAAAATTATAAATTTTTTCCTGGGGTCAAAAAGAGCTGCCCGCGTGTTCCTCAATGACCAGCGGTAAAACGCGGTAGACGTTCAGCTGGTAGTTTCTCAGAAAAAGATCATCAAAACTCTCAAGCCCTGTACACACGCTTGGTTTTCACGGCGGGAAAAAGTCCGCCGGGTACAAAAGTTTACGGAAACATGGGCGTGCTGGACCCACTTTAAAACGACTGATCACTTTCAAATTGCTAATTCTTAGACAAAATGATGATTCATGTAAATACATATATACTTCACGATGGCTTAACCCAAAAGGATTTGGCTTGGGGGGGGGGCGGGGGAGCAGGGACGTTGGATCGCCTTACTCTAACTCTGTCAACTCATATCATGCGGACTCCTTGTCCCCGTATCCCTCCTTCCCTCTCCTTTCCCTCTTCCCGGCTGTCTCTCTCCCTTTTTCACCCCCTTTCTTGTGAGTTTTTCCCCTTTTTTTTTTTCTCTCTCTTTCTCCCTTTTTCCCCTCCTTCTCAGTCTTGATATCTACTTTTCTTTTTTTCTCTCTTCTTCCCATTTTTGCTCTCGAAATCGGGCACCCTGATATTATTAATAGTACCAAATATTGCAGGGTTGCTGACCATGTATGTGTAGCAATGGTTAGACACGTCACCACCTTGCCAAATTGGATTATGCTTTATGGATACCCCAATTAATGTGCAATCTGCTTACTGCAATGGTACATGGTTATACTTGTAGACATTTGTAATCTACGATATATCTTCTTTTTGTATGATGTAGGTGCGATTCGAACTGTAATCACTTATCTGTTTTTGATCTCAATAAAAAATTTATGGAAAAAAAAAAAGTCCGCCGGGAAAACCGAGGGGAAAGCCCAGAACCCGGCAGGGAAACTGCCATGAGAGCTTTGGCCGGGAATCCCGGCCGTGTGTATGCTCCATCGGCCCTGCCTCGCAGTGTTTCCCATAGGAAAGAATTAGTAAATCTGGCGGAAAAAAAAACGCTGGGAATCCCGACGGGAAATCCCGACGAGCAGGTTCTCTATTTTTCCTGAGCAGTTTTCCCTATCGGGAAAACTGCTAGGGAGCACACACACGACCGGTTTTCCCGGCCAAATGCTCTCTTGGCAGTTTTCCTGCCGGGAAAACCGGTCGCGTGTACGAGGCTTCACACATCTCCATATCCCGAAACTGCTAAATCACAGCAAAGTAACTTCGGAAACTTTTTTTTTTTTCCCTTTCCAAATAATATATGAACTTTAAATGTATGGTTTTAGTTGTCCTTTAAATTCCGGGAACTTTTGCCTACACGCTCATGGATGCTACAGGCTGTTCTTTGACATGAATTTTAATTCTCCTGGATTTTATTTGCAAGGAGGTGAGTTGTAAAGCCAGGCTGTAGCTCGGAGCTCAGACGGAGTTTTACAGGAAGTGAGTGTCTCAGCTAACAAAAGCCATTTATAGAAGGCAAAGCTCCCAGCATTGCAGAGATATAGATGTGATTTTTTTTTTTTTTTCGGCAAAAGAATAGTGCCCTGGGTGAAATATGAGATGGATTAGTAGGACAATAGCAAGTTTCTGCATATGCCTCCAAATCTTACTACCAGCAGCTTGTTTGCTCATGTCTGAGTTGGCCCAGCTGATGTGGAGAATAAATATTAATACCGTCTTAAAAAGTAATAAAGATTCCGCCGCAATTCTATCCTACTGATAACTTCATCAATGTTTCCCAGGTGAAGGCATTGGGGAGACGACTGAAATAGAAAATGCTGCATAAATAAAACCATTTTATCTATTCCTCTATTTTCTTCGGCAATAATCAGGTTTTTTTCTTTTTTAGTTCTGGGTATAAAATAAAAGAGAAACGTATAGCGGGAAAAAGAAAGACAATGAGATGAGCAATATTCTAGTTTATTGGTAGAAACCTTCTGAAACAATTTTTGTATTTGATAGATAGAGGATTGTAGACTGGCTTAACTGCACATTATGCTTTCTGAAACCAAACGTGATGATCTCTGAAACAGAATATATGTCTGACAAGCAAGGACAAAGCAACAGAAAAAAAGGCTTGGATCTGTTGGTAAAACATTTAAGAGAAGAAAAGAGGACATATGTTGTAATAGGGACCAAGAACTATATTACACTTCTATAAAGAAACAAGGTTAAAAGAGAAGTATGGGTTTCCTTTTTTTTGCTTACATTTATTCTATGTGAGCTGCTGATATCTATAAACCCTCCCAGCCCTCTCAGAAGTGCCCCCATTCTGTTAAAATCGAGATAAAAACCTGTGGGAGGTTCTACAGTCTTTCATACAGCATCATCCAGACAATGGCCTGGACATGAAGTCTGGATCCACCCCCTTTCCTGTCATTTTGCTTGATTGATGTCGGCTCTTCTCCCTCTGCTTGTTTCTGAGACTTTACAGAGCGTAGCTGCTCTCCCCCTCCCTCCTCCCCTCTCTATCTATCAGCACAGACACGTCTCTTAGGGGAGGGGGGACAGAGGCAGGGGGTGTGTTGGTGGAGATGTTCACACCCCCTGAGAACTTTTCAAACTGAAAGTGGACCGTTTTTGCCAGCTGAAGGAAAGTTCATGTGCACATGCTGTAAAAACTAAAAGAGGTAGGAAAAAAAGATTTGCTGATATGTGACTAATGTGATATGTACTAGTTATTTAACCCATCCCATACTTCTCCTTTTAAGCTTGTAGACAGATGCAGTCTATTTTCTTCACTGCAGGTGGCGCTCAACTGCAGTGGCAGTGCAGAGGGAGAGGAAGTCAAGGTGAACATTGTTCCTCTATGGTTTCCTGGGTCACTGGGGCAGCAATCCCAGCCATCTTGGGTCAAGCAAAGCATATTAAAGACCATGGTATGCATTTAGCCATAGCTCCCAACTGTCCCTGATTTGGAGGGACTGTCCCTGATTTTGAAAAAAGTCCCTATGTCCCTCTTTCCCCATCATTTGTCACTGATTTTGGTCTTATCTATATAGTTGTACAGGGATTTTTTTTTCTCAGAAAATAGGTGCAGGAACTCAACCACGACCCCCCCAAAATCAACCTTCCCCCCACTCCCTCCAAACCGCATCAAATAGTGGGTGCGGTCAAAATCACTAACAGAGCAAGGGTCTTAAAGGGGCATTAAATACCAGGAGTGCATTACGTACAGAGTGCAGCATTCCAGGGGGAGGGGGATGTTACACACAGAGTGCAGAGTTCCAGGGTGTGCTACGTGCAGAGTTTGCAGTTGCGCTATGTACACAGTGCAGAGTTCAGGAGTGCGCTGCATACAGTGTGCAGAGTTCATGGGGTGCACTACACACAGTGCAAAGTTAAGGGGTGCACTACACACAGAGTACAGAGTTTAGCCTTCTTCCGCAGCTGCTTACCTCTGCAACCTCCATCCACATCTCACTTTCAACCCTCTTCAGCTCTGACCTCTGCATGCAACCCCCCTGCCCCAATCTTCTCCCTCCCTCCTTAAAAGCTCCACCATTTTCCACATGTCTTACTTGTGTTGCTGTATTACACTGAAACACCCTGTTGGCTCTAGTACCTCCCCACACACTGTAGGTGGCTCCTCTCTCACTTGTAGGGAGATGATTCAGTGGGGGAGTTGGGATCTGCTCTGCACCTGCATCTTCCTTGTCCACTCAGGAGATCAGATCTGTGGGAGCAATTGAGAGACAAGCTGTCCCTTGTAAACACAGAAGCCGGACTTCAATGTTTACAAGTAATAGTGGTGAGCAGAGAGCAGAGGGCCCGAGCCAGGGGTGAGTTCCACCAAGTTCCAGCTGAAAAAAAGCCCTGTAGTTGTATATCAAATTTACTTTTTATCTTTCAAAAAGTGTTTCCCAGAGCTAAACCTTTCATCCAATTTCTAAATTGCTGCATTCGTAAATTTCAAAAGCCAATATAAAGGAATAATAGTGGTAAAAAAAAAAGCACTTGTGGGTTTACCTATTCTTTTTGTATAACTCTCCTTTAAGGGGGTGTGGCAGGGGGTGTGTCATATCTCTACATACTTTTGCTAATAGGTGTCTCTTCCTCTTGCCAGCATTCTGCAGTGGACTGTTGCTTTCTGTGTGGAACCAGTGGTCTCTCTGCAGAGTTAGAGCACTCCAATGAGCAAAACCCAAGCTCAGTACCGACCTGCTGCTCTAGTTGTGATTCAACAGGGGGTGCGTTGATCCTCTACACAGAGTCCGCTCCTTAACTGGTTCCTGCCCAGCCTATAACAAGATGACGCTGGCGGGAACCTCTCGTCGATCCGGGTGGATGTCATATGACGTCCTCCCAGGATCGCGCCCTGCGCTCGGCCGCGGGGCCACGCAGTGGCATGATCTGTCATGACTGATCACTGTACCGGCCCACTGCCGGTACCATGTGACCGTTGTAACCAATCACAGCAAGTCACATGACAGTTGTAAACAATGGATGTCTTCCTTTCAAGCCATCTATTGTATACAATTGTGTTGTTAGCTGTGATTAGTCAGTGTGATCACATGGTACAGACTGGGCCAATCACAGCCCATCTGTACCGTGTGATTAGCTCTGGCCAATCACAGCTAATCACAACAGAACAAACTGAATAAATCGATTTCATTCAGTAAAATGCCTGCATATATACAAACATAATGGGGTTGATTTACTAAAGGCAAACCCACTTTGCACTACAAGTGCACTTGGAAGTGCAGTTGCTTTAGATCTGAGGGGAAGGTCTGAAATGAGGGGAAGCTCTGCTGATTTTCTCATCCAATCATGTACAAGCAAAAATGCTGTTTTTTATTTTCCTTGCACGCCCCCTCAGATCTACAGCGACTGCAAATCCAAGTGCACTAGGGTTGCCACCTGTCCAGGATTCACCTGGACAATTTGGGTTTTGAATCATGTGTCTGGGTTTCAGTCCACCTGAAACCCAGACACAATATTCAGACCAGGCTGTGGCTCCCCCAAGTAAATGAGATAGTCATACACCAATCTGTTGCCACCCGGGACCTGCGGGCAGCTGTTTAGGGGCAGGTTTGGTTGAAGGGTGGGGTGATAATGTCAGCAAGAGCAGTTTGGCCACACCCACTGTTTGCCAAGGTGCTCTCTGTGCGCTACATTACTACTTGCCTTGGGGCACCCAAATGTATCAAAGGTCTTTTATAGTCCTATAGTGTTTACTGCAAAAAAAATAATAATAATAATTGCCCTGTGCTGCAAAAGTGTTCGGGTTTGGCTTGAAGAAAAGGTGGCAACCCTAAAGTGCACTTGCAGTGCAAAGTAAACTATGGGGGTTATTTACGAAAGGCAAATCCACTTTGCACTACAAGTGCAAACTACAAGTGCAAAGTGCACTTGAAATTGCACTGAAAGTGCACTTGGAAGTGCAGTCCCTGTAAATCTGAGGGGTAGATCTAAAATGAGGGGAAGCTCTGCTGATTTTATCATCCAATCATGTGCAAGCTAAAATGCTGTTTTTTATTTTCCTTGCACGCCCCCCTTGGATCTACAGCGACTGCACTTCCAAGTGCACTTTCAGTGCAATTTCAAGTGCACTTTGCACGTGTAGTGCAAAGTGGATTTGCCTTTAGTAAATAACCCCCTAAAGGCACTTGTGCGCCTTTAGTAAATAAACCCCAATGTGTAAAAAATAATACTAATCACTTCCCCAGAGTAGTACAATGTTACTATGGTAACATTATATTGCTCTGGTCACAGTATAATAAAAAAATAAAACATTTAAAAAAATGTAAAATATATATATACCGTATATACTCGAGTATAAGCCGAGTTTCTCAGCCCTTTTTTTAGGGCTGAAAATACCCCCCTCGGCTTATACTCGAGTCAGTACCTAAAAATCTTCTTATACTGCGGCCGGCGTCCATTGTTTAAATATCGCGGCTTTCTCCTGGTCCCTTCCGTGATAGGCGTTTCCAGCAAACATTGTGTTGAGTGTTCCGCCTATCACGGAGGTCCTCTCATTCTCGGACTCCGTTTCCCAGCAGACACTGTGTTCAGTGTTCCACCAATCATGAACGTTCTCTTGTCCGAGGATGAAAAGACGTCCGTGATTGGCGGAACACTGAACACAGTGCCTGCTGGGAAACGGAGTCCAAGAATGAGAGGATCTCCGTGATAGGCGGAACACTCAACATAGTGTTTGCTGGAAACGCCGATCACGGAACAAGACCAGGAGGAAGCCGCGATATTTAAACAATGGACGCCGCTCGAAGTCTAAGGAGATTTTCAGGTACACTGACTCGGGCACAGGGAGGCTGCAATGGACACAGTGAGGTTGGGCACAGTAAGCTGGCAATGGGCACAGTAAGGTTGGGCACAGTAAGCTGGCATTGGGCACAGTAAGGTTGGGCACCGTGGGGTGGCAATGGGCACAGTAAGCTGGCAATGGGCACAGTAAGCTGGCACTGGGCACAGTGAGGTGGCAATGGGCACAGTAAGGTTGGGCACAGTAAGCTGGCAATGGGCACAGTGAGGTGGCAATGGGCACAGTGAGGTGGCAATGGGCACAGTGAGGTTGGGCACAGTGAGGTGGCAATGGGCACAGTAAGCTGGCAATGGGCACAGTGAGTTTGCAATGGGCACAGTGAGGCTGCAAATGGGCATTGTTGAGCCTCTTTTCCGCTTACAGTAGCTGCTGCATTTCCCCCCCTAGGCTTATACTCGAGTCAATAAGTTTTCCCAGTTTATTGGGGTAATATTAGGTGCCCCGGATTATACTCGAGTATATACGGTATATATACATATATTTTTTTTGTGCTGACACACATTTGATTTGATGCACCTGGAGTGCATTTAGCCAATTTAAACTGAATTAATTTATATTGTCATAGTCATTAGGCAGCTATTCCTATATATGGCATCCTAAATATTTTTATCTGCAATGCATTTTTTTAAAAAAGGGGCATATTATAAAATGGTGAATCTGACATTCATCTTCCGTTTTTTTTTAAATAACAGTATTTGATTCTCCACCAGAGAATGTTTTTATAAACATCACATTCACTGCTTAATAAATGGACTCCAAAGTGTGCGAAATCCCACACATGATGGCAAATGGGAAAAAAAAAGATAATACACTATGTAAATGTTCTATGTACATCACTGCAAGCTACTGTCCTCTTTTATTATCAAGGAAGCCAAAGGATCCTTGCATTGCCCTTGAAAAAAAAAATCCACTGATGGGAAGACTTATGCAAACAAACAAATATGCTCAAGTCCCTTTTTACATGTATGAAACATTCATACTTATCTGAGCAAAAAGATCAATAACCACTTCAACAGCGGGCACTTTCACCCCTTCCTGCCCAGGACAATTTTCAGATTTCAGCGCTGTCACACTTTGAATGACAATTGCGCAGTCATGCAACACTGTACCCAAATTAAATTTTTATCATTTTCTTCCCACAAATAGAGCTTTATTTTGGTGGTATTTTATCACCTCTGGAGTTTTTATTTTTTGCTAAACAAACTAAAAAAGACCAACATTTTGGAAAAAAATCTAGTTTTTCTTAGTTTCTGTCAAAATTTTTTGCTTTCCTCTTCACTGACGGGCACTGATGAGGCGGCACTGATGGGCACTGATGAGGCAGCACTGATGGGCACTGATGAGTTGGCACTGATAAAGTGGCACTGATGGGCACTGATGAGGCAGCACTGATGGGCACTGATGAGGCGGCACCGATGGTCAATGATGAGACGTTACTGATGGGCACTGATGAGTTGGCACTGATGGGCACTGATGAGGTGGCACCGATGGGCACTGATGAAACATTACTGATGGGCACTGATGAGTTGGCACTGATGGGCACTGATGAGGCGGCACCAATGGGCACTGATGAGACGTTACTGATGGGCACTGATGAGTTGGCACTGATGGGCACTGATGAGGAGGCAATTTTTGCAGTGTTGACCTTTCTTTTTCAAGACCTTTGCAATTCCCCCCTGGTATGCTGTCAATCAACTTCTGGGCCACATCCTGACTGATGGCCGCCCATTCTTGCATAATCAATGCTTGGAGTTTGTCAGAATTTGTGGTGTTTTTTTTTGTTCACCCGCCTCTTGAGGATTGACCACAAGATCTCCATTGGATTAAGGTCTGGGGAGTTTTCTGGCCATGGACCCAAAATTTCGAAACTTCGTTCCCCAAGCCACTTAGTTATCACTTTTGCCTTATGGCAAGGTGCTCCATCATGCTGGAAAAGGCATTGTTCATCACCAAACTGTTCTTGGATGGTTGGGAGAAGTTGGTCTCGGAGGATGTTTTTGTACCATTCTTTATTCATGGCGGTGTTCTTAGGCAAAATTGTGAGTGTGCCCCCCGCTCCCTTGGCTGAGAAGCCCCCCACACATGAATGGTCTCAGGATTCATGACACAGGACTGATGGGAGCGCTCACCTTCTCTTCTCCAGACAAGGTTTTTTTTGGATGCCCCAAAAAATCGGGAAGGGGATTCATCAGAGAAAATGACTTTCCCCCCAGTCCTCAGCAGTCCAATCTCTGTACTTTTTTCAGAATATC
Source organism: Rana muscosa (assembly GCA_029206835.1). NCBI lineage: Eukaryota > Metazoa > Chordata > Amphibia > Anura > Ranidae > Rana > Rana muscosa. The sequence goes on along the minus strand of CM055123.1, from coordinate 304,436,620 downwards.
AGTCTGTCCTGGATGTTTTTCCTGGACAAAAGTGGCTTCTTTGCTGCCCTTCTTGACGCCAGGCCAGTCTCCAAAAGTCTTCTCACTCCTCACTCCAAAAGTCTTCTCCTACCTTGTGCTGCTGCTGGGAAGAAGCTAGTGGAGCTGGGAAGCAGAACGTCCAGGGTTTGGAGAAGGACCAGAGGGGGGCTGTCTCGGGGGAGACAGAGACAATCCGCTCTGCGACTGCACAGAGAAGTGCGGGACCTGGTGGCGGAGTCTTCCTCTCTGCTGCCAACTACTAAGACAAGGTGGTGTCAGAGATGAGGGGGACACCACAGCTGCAGGAGAGATGTAGGGGACACATGGAATTACCTGGCAGGCCAAGATTGGCCCATGGGCCTTTTTTTTGACACATGTGCTCCTATACTGTTTATTGGAGCCAGAGTGAATGGAGTACTGCTTGGCTAAATAGTGGCCCTGGAACTGTTAGAGAAAGAGACAGTTCATATCTGTGGCCCCTGTAGGGGTAGTGCTACACATTATATGAAAGCAAACCAAATGTTGCTTCCTTTACAATCACCTAAAGCCTCACTCACTACTGACCAGTGAGGTTCCCCATTGCCTTAATGGGCCAATAATTAGGCTGTACCAATAGTTCAGAGCCAGGCTTCCAACCCAGGAGGCAAGTACATTTTAGGGCACCCATCCATTATATGGACAGGGTATTAATATTTATTATTTGTGTGGTATAGGTGGGAAAGCTTTGTAAATCCAGTCGTCAGAGCTTCCATATCACAAATTCTTCATTTGTACAAGCTCATCTATAGGAACACACCGTGGGGGGGGGGGGGGGGGGTTGAAAGGTGTTATATTTCTACAATTCTATTCCTATCTGCAGTGATTCACCCGCTAAGACAAACACAATACAGTAAACTGACAAGTAGACGTGTGCAATTAGTTTAGTTCCTAATTCCTTTTTTTTAACTGAATTTCGACAAATACGTTAATTCGGAAATATCCGAATTAATGAAAACCTGTTTAACAAACTTTTCCGAATATTCGTAAATTCCAATATTCGAAAATTCGTAAATTTCTAAATTCGAAAAATTCAGGAATTCGGAAATTTGGGAATTCGGAATTAAAAAATCCGAAAACCCGAAAATTCAAAACTCTGATTCCAATATTCGAAAATTCGTAAATTTCTAAATTCGAAAAATTCAGGAATTCGGAAATTTGGGAATTCGGAATTAAAAAATCCGAAAACCCGAAAATTCAAAACTCTGAAATTATAACTAACTAATAATAACTATTAAATTATAGCTATTGGAATTTCCTTTAAAATTTGGCTGTTAATGCCTTGTACACACGATAGGAATTTCCGATGGAAAAAGTCTGACTGGAAATTCCTACCGTGTGTGTGCCCCATCGGAGAAATTCCGATGAATTCCATCGGAGTTTAAATATAGAACATGTTCTATTTTTCTCCGATGGAATTCCGCCGGAATTCCGTTGTGAGTTTGGTCGGACAAAGGTCCGATCGTGTGTACGGGGCATTAGTAAACATAACGAATACAAATTTATCCCAAGTTACGAATTATCCGAAATAACGAATGCCGTATCTAAACAAATGGAACGTAACAAATTAACAATAATAAATACCAATAATAATATTAAAAACGTTTTATTATTATTATTTATTATTCATTTGTTCCATTCTATTTGTTTAGATGCAGCATTCGTTATTGGGGATAATTTGTAACTTCGGATCAATTCTCATTTGTTACGTTCACTAACTTGAAAGGAATATCCAATACCTTATTTAATAGTTAGTTATTATTAGTTAGTTAGTTAGTTATTCTTTTGAATTTTCGGATTTTCTTTCTTATTTTTGGATTTTCGAATTTACGAATTTGCAAAATTACGAAATTTACAAATTTTTGAATTTTCAAATTTACGAATGTACTAATTGCGATCATAACGAATGACCAGAAAAAATAAATAAAACAAATGAAAACTAAAACAAACAACCTTTTCGGCAGTGCACATGTCTACTGACAAGTGCTCCAGAACTCACAGTACAATCTCAAAAACATTATCCAACATAAGAAAAAAAAATACATAGTAATAAAAATTAACCAAAAAAAAAAAAAACTAGAATGATTTATTTTTCTCGCCTAACGGAAACATGTTCTAGAGCACTTTACTGTGAAAATCTAAATCATTCACATCAAATTCTGAACCACTTTCAATCCCTTTATGTCCTTCAACAAAGTCATACAAACACACATTTATATGGCTGGACAAGAATAAACTAATTATAAAACTCTTTACAAAGTCTCTGGGCTCCGGAACCCAAGGCAGGTGTTACCAATCCTCAAAAAAAAACCTGCAAAACCTGTTTTCACCACTCAGAACAGACATCCCAGAGCCCCTAAACCTGCATGAGTGAAAAACTAGGTGTAACCTGGGTGCAAGAGAAGTCCAGTTGAAACCAAATGCACATTGGCGCGCATGCGCGGGCACGTTAGCGTGCGTACAAGAAGAAATGTGAATATGCAAATGCGTGGATGCGTGTGTGAGCGCGCATTTGCACGCACTGACACCAAACGGCCTATTTACACTGAACAATGACATGAACACATTGCTGAGTGGTCTTTCAGCTTCTTCCTGTTTACCTGTGCCCTGATCAGTTTTATGCCTACCTGTGTTTGACCCAGCTTGACCTCAACCCTCCTCTGGATTCCTGCCTACCTGTGACCTCGGCCTGTGCTTTGACTCTGCTCCTGTCTTATGCTCTTTTACCTCGCTGCTTGACTGTGTACCGACTCCGGCTTGTATCCTGATCCTGCTCTAGTCTCATGTTCCTGTACCTGCATTGTCCGGCTGTTGACGACCCCTTGGCTTGTCTTCCGGCTACGCTCCTGTCTACTGATCCAGCCTCACGGATTTCCAGTTCCGGGTGTCTGTCTGGTGATCGGTTTCCTGTCAAGCTTCAGCTGGTGCCACCTGCTATAACGTCACTCGTACCCCTCGGTGTCCTATGCTCCCTGTCATCTCTACCAGGGGTGTTAGACAGGAGTTGCAAGAGAAGCACCCTCTACAGCTCGATGTCCACCAGGTACGTGACACTGGGTAACATCTAACCCTTCATACACCATGGCAGGGCTCATTAATGTGACAAGGCCCAGGACTAGGCTTGTGCAATTCGTTTCGTAACGAATCGAAATTCGTACGAATTTAGCAACTTTCGGACGTTCGGAAGCATTTGAATATCTGAACAAAGCAATTACGAATAAATCCGAAATAAATTATATCGCAAAATAGCGAATGCCCGAATGCCCGAATGCCTTCGGCATAATTCGTTGTTGCGTTAATGCGGCCTAATGCAACAACAAGTCGGAAAATTACGAATCAACGAACCAAAAAAAAGTTACGAATGTACGAATCCATTCGAAGCACAATAACACTCTGCTCTGCTCTCTGCTCTTCCCTCACCGTGCTGAACTCCCTCTCAAAATGGTGTACAGGGGCGGAGGCTATAGCCGCATGTCAAAAACGAAAGTAAAATACGAGATTTCGAATCGTTACAAATAACCGCAATGTATTTAGAAAAGTACAAATCCATTCGAAGCATGTTAGGCATAATAGGCAGCGCCATTGTGAGAGAGACATGGAAAATTACGAATCAACAAACCAAAAAAAAGTTACGAAAGTAGGAGTTGTGTCCAGAATCAACGAAAAACAATGTACTCTACCGAAAGTACGAATTATAATTCAACTAAAAATAAGGCTCACATTATAACGAATCATTCCGATTCAACAAAAAATGTTGCATACGAAAATACAAATTAGTCCGAACACGAAAAATCCCGTCTAGCAAAATTACGAACTATTACGAATGAACAGGACCGAAAAGAAACTAAACTAAACAAAACAAATTTTTCCGTTGTGCACAAGTCTACCCAGGACTGTCACAGCAGACAACAGTGGGAGCTAGAACATCACAGAAAAGTAAAGTCACTTTTTCCCTCCCAAGTCTCTACAAAGTCTCTGAGCTCCGGAACCCAATGCAGGTGCTACCAATCCTGGGGAAAAAAAATGCGAAACCTCTTTTCTCTACTCAGAACAGACATCCCAGATCCCTGTTAGAGAAATTAGAAATTATACTTTAAATGTCAACGATGAATATGCATATTAATATGACTATATCTTCTAAAGTTAAAATGTTTGCTTTATATAACTCTATTAATACTTAAATATGCTGAATAAGCTCTAATAGCCCTAATTACTGGAATAAGTCATATGACCATATTCTATTGTGCAAAGATGTGCTGACTCTTACATCTGTCAAATATGGGCTGCGAACCATGGAATAATTTATGTGTTCATTGTATGAAATTTCCTGTCATAAGGTGTTGGCTGAAAAAGGATATTCTCATCTTCCTGCTAAAACGTCAGAATAAAAGTTGAAATTATACACGTGATCAGGACGTTACGAACAGGAAGGGGGAAGGTTTAAGGGTGATAAAAGCAGCATGTAAACTTATGACAGGCAGAAATGGATCTCTGAAGCAGAAAATATACATTTAACCATTTCTCTTGCATATGCAATAAAATATCTTGACTTGTAACGAGAGTTGGTCCAAAATTACTTGACATTTTGGTCCTTCGAGCCGGAATCGAACCAGCGACCTAAGGATTGTTGTGTAATACTGTGTTGTGTAGAAAGCTTAAAAAATAAATAAAAATTATGCCGGCATGTATGTATGTATGTATGTATGTGTATATATATGTATGCGTATATATATATATATATATATATATATAAAAAAAAAAAAAGAAAAGAAAAATAAGGAAACAGAATAAATTAGGTCTTCCCCAGGCAAAGAAATGGCTTGAGGAGGCTAACTGTAGGTTAAAATCATAAAAAAATCATAAAAAGACTATGTTTTTAGACAAAGAGGAGGACAATAATATGACCGTCCTCCGAAGTTTAGTGCAGCAAGTATTGACTGAACAAAATGCAACAAACCTAATGCACCCGACAGCCCCTACACACCCTTTAGAGGACTCTCCAATCCCACCGACAGACGCTGCTCCCCCTCTGACTTCACCACCTGCTCCCAATTCCCTATTGCAGACCTGCAGTCCCCACCACCAGATGGGACAGAGGTATGCAACAAGTTACCCCGCTGACCCTCCTTACAGCAATCCCAAGGTCCACATAGCTCAATTCAGGGATGGTATCATGGGAATGGTTGCTAGCTATCATCTCAATGTGAGGGAAATAGAGCAGGTCACCAGACAGGTACTGGGACCTGACTGGCATCATGTAGTGGGAGATTGGAGTGGATTAAACAACCAGGGAGGGGTGTTGCCTCAGGATGATGCAGCACTCAAAAACAGAAGAAATGCTCTTATAGCAAAGATAGAGAGAGGATAGATGGATACGTCAAGCCGACTGGTCCATTATAAATCAGTGTATATGGGGAGAAGAGGAAACGGTGGATAATTTCATTGTTAGGATAAAGAAGAATTTTAATAACCACTCTGGGATAGAAATCCAAGTAGATCAAGTGAACGAGAGCCCATATGAACAACAGCTAAAGAATGCAATCCTGAAGGGGCTGCTAGTCCTTATATCAAGTTTTGTTAACGAACACATGATTAACCATAGGATCTGCAGACTCTAGGAGCTAATCAAGTATGCGAGGCATGCTGAGGGGCACTTCCAACCAAAAAAGAAAGTAAAGAAAAGGATGAGGGGGGAGTGTTTCCTGTATGGTAAAAGTGTGTCTGCAGAGAGAAAAGCAGAAGGATGGGAAAGAATCTGATATTTTGGATGTGTGTAATGTTGAAACTTGTTTGCATGCTGAAGCCAAGCCAGAAATAACCTGGGTTGCAAAGAGTAGTTGGGTAACATTTCTCTGTGACACTGGGGCTTGTAGGACCCTGATACACCCGCTGGATATGCCACCAGGGGTACAGGGAAAAGGTTTAGTATATGTAAAATCTGCAAATGGGTTGATGCACCAGGAGGCCGTGTCTGAAGGCCTTACTGTGGAAAATCCACAGACAGGTAAAAAGGCTCAGTGTAAAATTGTAATGTCAACTAAATGTCCTGTTAATTCGTTGGGTAGAGACATGTTGCATGCTCTTGATATTTCTGTCGTACCAGTGGAGGGGGGCCTCAAAGCCCATCGGCTGTGTGAAAAACAAATCACAGCTGTGGATAATGAGCCCTGATACTGGTACAGCTTGGATTTACAAACTGAGGGATTAAAGATGCCCAAAACCCTGACAGAAATAATTGAAGAGCCTGTGAGGAAAGGTACAAGGTCCAGACAAACCTCTATTGCCCTATCTACTACAAAAGGACCACTGGGCCTGATAGGTCCTATGAGAAACAGTTAATGAGTTGCACTAACACTGAAGTGCTCTTAAGATACCTGTACTGTGATAAGGAAGGAAATAACATGGCTACTTGTCTCCTACCACAGCCTATTCTGCAAATATACAGGCAGGATACTGTACCTCATGTTTCGGTCACGCGGAACTCTGAGGTATCATGGCATGAGCTAGGAGAACTTATCACAGACTGGGTCAAATTAACAGATGAGGAACTGAAATCCAGAGGGAATCAGAGGTACAGATTAGCGTGGTTTGTTGAATGTACAACCAGAACTTGCGTGATTGAAGTTTTGACAAAAGACAGTGACTGACACTTTTTGACCAAAGGGGAAGGGGATGTCTTAAAAGACATCCCCGATTTCTTGTGATCAAAAGGAAAGACAGACGTAGGGCTAATTAAGACAGACAGTCAGTTCTGGTTTGCACTTATGTACAAAGGAAAACTCACAAGAAATGTTCAATGCTTTGTCTCGAGTTGTACCTCCCAGTGGGAGTCAAATTCTCTTGTATGTGGATGACATTCTGGTAGCGGCTCCTCTGGAGCGACAATGTAAAATTGACACCTTGGCTCTGATGCATTTCCTCGCAGAACAAGGTCACAAGGTTAGCAAAATAAAATACAACTTTTGAAAAACAAGGTGAAATACCAGGGTTACATTATATCTCAAAAAGGCAGACATCCAGATGAGATCCGAAAAGAGGCCATCCTTCAAGCCCCCAAACCACGTAAAAATAAAGAAATGATGTAATTTCTTGGCATGGCAAATTTTTGTAGAGCATGGATAGCTAATTATGCTACGGAGGTGGTGCCTCTTTCTGATCTCATCTATGGTACACAAATGTCTGCAAAAGGTTCCATCCAGTGGAATGTGCAAGCAGAGGATGCATTTACAAAGGTGAAGCACCTCATTGTGGGTTCTACTGTGCTTAGCCTACCCAATTACAGTAGAAACCCTTTAGCAGACTGTAGATTGTAAAGAGGGGTACATGACTTCTGCTCTCACTCAGGTTTATGAGAACGAACACAAACTAGTTGCATTTTACTTAACTAATTTGCCCACTGTGTACAAGCTGTAGTAGCAGCCTCATTGGCCATACGGTCATCTGCATTGATAGTATTGTTCCACCCCTGGTACTTAAAGGTCTCACATGTTATTTAGGTGATCTTACTATAAGACAGAATCTCCTATTTATCTCCAGTCAGGCATTTATCATGTATGACTACACTTCTGGGACAACCACACGTTACAATCAAGAAGTGTACTACATTGAATCCCGCTACACTAATGCCAACACCTGGTGATGGGGATCCACATGATTGTGCAGCTCAAATTGATGAACGGGTACTCCCTAGGAAGGATCTCACTGATGTTCCCTTTCTAGATGCTGACATTACAATCAAACGGCTTATGCTATAGTAACACATGACCAGGTCATTGAAGCTAGACCCTTTCCAAGTTCCTATTCTGCACAACAAGCTGACATTATAGCCCTGTCAAGGGCCTGCAGTCTAGGGGAAGGGAAAAATAAATAGATATTTATACTGACAGCCAATACGCTTTCTCTACACATATTTGCCCAGCAATGGAAAAAAGGGGTATGATTACGTTGCCATGGGAAACCGATCACACAGAGATCTCATTCTTGCCCTTCTAGAATATGTACAAAAACCAGCACAAGTGGCTATTTGTAAATGTGCGGCACATAGAAAGGGAACAGATCCAATTACCCTAGGGAATGCACTAGCAGACAAGACAGCAAAGGAAGCTTCTGAAGGACAGCAATGACAAACATATACAGTTTCCCAAGTAAATGATGAGGTACAGAGAGCTATTGATGAAACATGGTTATCAGAAATGCAGAAAACATCACCGGCAGGTGAAAATCAAAGTGGTTATATACAGGGTCAACACTGGTCAATGGTATATACACATGTACAGAAGGTAAACCTAACTTATCTACATCACTATTCACGTATGCTGTGTTATTGAGTCATGGGTAGGCCCATACCTCAAAAGGAGGGATGGTACTGGGTGTACACAACATATGGGTTTACAAAACTACTCTGAAAATTTTGTCTCACATATCCGATTTGTAACAGATACCATGCACAAGGTGCCCTAAGAGCCTTAAGGGGTAATTTCCCACAACCCCCTTATCCCTTTCACACAATATGCATGGATTTTATTGAATTGAACAAATGTGAGAATAAGTACTGTCTGGTTATTGTGTACAGGTTTATAAAGTGGGTGGAAACTTTTCCTATGACGCACACGGATGGACAGTCAGAAGCCAAAGTACTAATCAAAGAGGTGATTCCACGACAAGGGATCCCCGCGCTGATTTACAGTAACAATGGCTCCAATTTTGTAAACTAAACAATACAACTAATTGGTATATGGTACAATATCTGACCTACTAGGGAGAATCACTATTTAGGTTGTAACCCCTGGTCAGAACACCCCAGCCCCCGAGCCAACTCAGTTTCAACTTAATACCTCTTTGTTTAAAACAGATTTTACTTACAAGGAACAATTAAGTATAGAAACAGGATTTGGAGACAAAAATGAGTGGATAGAATGGGTCAGATACACAACTCAATCTAAGGGGTTAAGTGATTGTATTTCTTGTGCAAACCCAAGACCACAACTAGCTACCATTCCTCTCCCTGAAAAGGAAACAGATTTAGCTTGCATAATAAGACTGTTTTCAGAAAATATTACTGGGTCTGAATGTGCAAATGAGAAAAAGAGATACCCTAAAATAAAATGCAAAGTACACCCCCTTCACTACAAGCATTACCAGGAAATTTTTCTAGTTTCTCTAACAAAGATAAGGATGGTACAAAGGTTGGCACCCTATCTCCTGAATACTGTGCGACCACAACATCAACTACAGACATTAAGTACCAACTAAAATGGTTTCAGGAACAGAAACGGCAACTAGCTGATGTTTGGTGGCTGTGTGGGGACAAGAAACTAAGGCTCAGACTGCCACCTAGATGGGAGGGTAGTTGTGCCCTTACCCGCCTGTTGCTTCCCTTTTATATTGTTCCTATGACTAATAAATTGATGAGACTAACAGGTAAACACTATTTTAAGAGACTTAAGTGTCCAGAATCATTTTGACAACCAGGTATATATAGACTCAATAGGTGTTCCACGAGGAGTTCCGGATGAATTTAAAGCACAGAATCAAGTAACAGCAGGACTCACCTCACTCTTCCTATGGGTACAGCCCAATAAGAATGTCGACTGGATAAACTACATTTACTACAACCAGCAGAGGTTTGTGAATTACACCGGAGATGCTATCAAGGTATAGCAGCACAATTGGACGCCACCTCTTTGACAGCGTGGCAGAACCGTATAGCATTGGATATGTTGCTGGCAGAAAGGGGCGGGGTATGCGAAATGTTCGGCACCTTCTGCTGCACTTTTATTCCAAATAATACGGCACCTGATGGAAGTATCACCAAGGCTTTGCAAGGCCTACAAATGTTATCCCAGGAACTAACTGAGAACTCTGGTGTAGAGAACCCCTTAACAGGACTCTTTGAAAAATGGTTTGGTAAATGGGGTGATCTTGCAAAAGGTTTGCTCATCTCTGTTGTCATGGCAGCCACGGTCCTTACGCTGTGTGGATGTTGCTGCATTCCTTGTATTAGAGGAATTCTTCAAAGACTGATTGACACATCACTAACAAAGACTATGTTTTTTCAGAACAACACTGAACTATACCCGGAACCTGATGAAGATGAACTTACAGTCCTTTCAAAAGACTTATTTGTCTAAATGATAATACCTGGTAAAATAAAAAACCTGGATATTTGAATTATTGACATTATAAGTATAAAAGGGAGCAGCTGTTAGAGAAATTAGAAATTATACTTTAAATGTCAACGATGAATATGCATATTAATATGACTATATCTTCTAAAGTTAAAATGTTTGCTTTATATAACTCTATTAATACTTAAATATGCTGAATAAGCTCTAATAGCCCTAATTACTGGAATAAGTCATATGACCATATTCTATTGTGCAAAGATGTGCTGACTCTTACATCTGTCAAATATGGGCTGCGAACCATGGAATAATTTATGTGTTCATTGTATGAAATTTCCTGTCATAAGGTGTTGGCTGAAAAAGGATATTCTCATCTTCCTGCTAAAACGTCAGAATAAAAGTTGAAATTATACACGTGATCAGGACGTTACGAACAGGAAGGGGGAAGGTTTAAGGGTGATAAAAGCAGCATGTAAACTTATGACAGGCAGAAATGGATCTCTGAAGCAGAAAATATACATTTAACCATTTCTCTTGCATATGCAATAAAATATCTTGACTTGTAACGAGAGTTGGTCCAAAATTACTTGACAATCCCTCAGTCTGCATAAGTAAGAACCCTTGGTGACATAAAACCCTTCTGACACCATGACAGGGCTCACTAATGTGACAAGGCGTGGCACTGTCACCGTAGACATCAGTGGGAGCTAAAACATCACAGAAAAGTAAAATCATCTTCATGGGCATCCGCTCCATAGGGCAAGGGGTGTCAATTGCTCCCCCTGGAATCGTAATAGACTAAGTGTTGAAGTCAGAGTGAAGAAGACACTTGCCCCCTGTGTTGCGATGACTGCCGCGGCCACCAGGCTCCGCGGCAGCCGTGGACTTTTTTTTCTAAGTCTGCTGCTGGCCTGGGGGCTGGGGCTGCTCAGCTCTCAGTCTTTTCCGACTACACATCCGATCCGTCCCTGGTCCCTCCCTCCTCACCCCTGGCCCGAGCATCAGATTGGCTCTGCCGACTGCCGCTCGGGCCTCTGCTTAACATCACCTGTTACGTGATTGGCTGCTGCCTCTGCCTGTGTAAATGAACTTGTGCCTATCCTGATCCGGCCAGCGCGGCGCCGGCTCCTCCCACAAGTCACGTGAGTGGCGTGCAGTGGGCGAGACAAGAGAGAATACACTGCCTGGCCAGTGCCTGCCCTGGGGAACTACAGGTAAGGACTGTTCTGCAATTGACCTTATGCAATGTCAAACAGATATACTGGGAAGCTGGCCTGTTTCCTTCCTCCTCTCTGTTTCTCGCACCAGTTTACAACTAGTTAAATTTCCTTTATTTGTTTAAAATGCAGCAATAGGGCCCCCCCTTGCTCATTTGTACCGACGATATGGAGATAGGACTGCATCACAAACAACGAAACAAAAAAAAAAGAAAGTTCGGGGGTTCTTGGGAGCCTAGAGCAAAAAAAAATAAAAAAAATAAAAGTAAATAGATTGTTAATTCAGGGTTTTAGAAATGTGTAACTTAAGTGTTTTTATACCATATACCTATATATATATATATATATATATATAAAAAAAAATACTCAACTTAACAAAAAGGTTCATTAGGGTCAAGAATGTAATCACTAGTGGCTGTTACAGGTGTAAATATAAAGAAAAAAACACTTACATTTCCCATACAGGCTAACAAGGTACATGCACAGGGCACCATGATAAATTGGGCACAATTATTTCACCTACTTTATTTTTATTAACGCAGGCATGATTTTTTACCAGCCCCTCCCAACACAAATATGACTAAGCCCCTCCCCTTAATGACATTGTCAAAAAGGGGCCGAGCATGGATGACCTTAAAATTATGCCCCCCCCCTGTAAAAATTTCAGCGGACGCCCATGGTCATCTTTATCCCTCCCAAGTCTCTACAAAGCTTCTGGGCTCTGGAAACCCATTACAGGTGTAGCGGGTATATACTTTTCTATCATGTTTAACCACCTCCCTACTGTGCACGAAAACCCCCTTCCTGCCCAAGCCATTTTTCAGCTTTCAGCGCTGTCACACTTTGAATGACAATTGCGCGGTCGTGCGACGTGGCTCCCAAACGAAATTTGCGTCCTTTTTTTCCCACAAATAGAGCTTTCTTTTGGTGGTATTTGATCACCTCTGCGGTTTTTATTTTTTGCGCTATAAACAAAAGAAGAGCGTCCAGTTTGGAAAAAAAACACTATTTTTTAATTTTTGCTATAATAAATACCCATTTTTTTTTTTTTTAAATAAAATTTTCCTCAGTTTAGGCCGATACGTATTCTTCTACATATTTTTGGTAAAAAAAAAAAATCGCAATAAGCGCGTATTGATTGGTTTGCGCAAAAGTTATAGCGTGTACAAAATAGGGGATAGATTTATAGCATTTTTATTTTTTTATATTTTTATTAGTAATGGCGGCGATCAGCGATTTTTTATTGTGACTGCGATATTGCGGCGGACACATCGGACACTTTTGACACATTTTTGGGACCATTCACGTTTATACAGCGATCCCTGCTATAAAAATGCATTGATTACTGTATAAATGTGATTGGCAGGGAAGGGGTTAACTACTAGGGGGCGGGAAGGGGTTAAATATGTTCCCTCAATGTGTTCTTACTGTGGGGGAGGGGACTGACTGGGGGAGGTGACCGATGGTTGTCCCTATGTACAAGGGACACACCATCGGTCCCCTCTCCCTCACAGGACGTGGATCTCTGTGTTTACACACAGAGACCCACTTTCCTGCTCGTTTCCCGGGCAATCGCGGGTGCCCGGCGGCAATCGCGGGCGCCGGGCACGCGCACCGAGGCCTCGTGAACGCGCCGGGCGCGCGCGCGCACCGCTGGCTTCAAGCGCGCGCCTCCTAGCTCGTTTTAAAGGGAGGACGTCATATGACGTCCTCCCAGAACGAGAGTATCCTCCGCCCGCCGTCAATTGACAGTGGGCGGGGGACAAGTGGTTAAAAACTGGCAGAGACACCAGTGATGTATAGTTCCCTGCGGACCAGCAGGTGGCGCTGTCCCTGTGGGCTGGGGTTGAACCATCACTGCAGTGCCGTACCCTTTGTGGCCTCTCGTAGCACCTGTACGGCGGGGTGGGGAACCCGCTGTGCTTGCTGGGAGAGGGTGTAAAGGGGGCGGACATCTTTGTCACGGGGTCTTCGAGTCCCAGGCACCTTTAGCCTGAGGGCTGCTGTCGGTGGTCGGTGTCCAGGCGGCCTAGGCCTGGACACCAGGGGTTCGGGAGCCACCTCAGACACCCTTAGTCTGGGGTGAGGTACGTTGTTCCAGGCCTGGGGCCCAGCTACTTCCACTGGGTTTCGCCCGGGAGGGATCGTCCTAAGGTGCCCGACGGACTGGGTACCTGAATCTAAGATGCAATGGACCGCGCAGGTGACCTTCCCGTAGATCTGGTGCAGCAGATTGCCAGTGCCGGGACAGGGCCTCCGGAGACCATCTGAAGGGATGCCTTCACCAAATAGGGGCTTATTCACACGGAAGGTGGTTCATGTGCTAAAGTCTGTGCAGAGACATTTTGCAACGGTCGCATCTAAAGACCGTTACTTTCAGGCCTGTGGCAGGGGCTGTAACAGTTCACCCGGTAGGTGGCAGAGACCGTGCGCCAAGCCTATTCGCACGCTAAAAGGAATAGGAGAGTTCATTGTGCCTGGGCCTACTCGTATCCACACCCCCTGTCTGTCTGTTGAGGGAGTCCAACTGGTTGTGTTTCATGCTGACATTGGAAAATAAAAGGAGTGTTGGACTTTTATTGGTGTGGGGCTCATTTACTGGCAGACACTGTTCCACAGAAGAAGCGGAGGCTCCGAATGCAGAACACCAAACCGAAGGTGAAGAGACTTTGCTCACACCACACACACATCTGCGGTGAAAGCTTGGCGTGGTGACCCCGCACTCTCTCCTCCAAGGTACCCCTAGACTGCAGCCAAAAATAACCGATATACAAGAGAGAGAGAGTGGAGGGCGCTACACGTGGGGGCTCCGGGTCCGGGATGGTGTTCGTGCTACTATGAAGCTGGAATGGACGGAGTTTGAACGTGTCTGCCCGGAGGAGTTCCGAGTAGGTCGGCCATATTATTGGCCAAAGTGCAGCCCTGCTCGAAGTCGTGGGCATGACCTTAAGAAGGGAAAGGACTACGCAGAGGAGCGAGAAGAGGGGGGAGTCCAGCCATGGGAAGTAGTACACGTGGGGGCTTCTATTGCACTGCGCCACGAGGCACACCCTCCCTGCTCAGTTCGTGGGCGTGACCCAGGGAAGGAGAAAGCCCGCGAACTGGAGTGCAAGAGGGGAGGAGTCCAGCCGTGTGAAGGACGACACGTGGGGACTTTGGCGCCAACCTTGCAGTGTGCCATGGATGAGCAGAAAGTCACCATGTTCGGAAATGCATCGTGGATTCCACTTCACCCTTCTACCACGACCTTGACTACTGGTGCTCCAGTGACCAATACAGGGATCCGGCTTATGCCCCGGGAACGATTTGCCCTATACTGGTGCATGGACTTTGAGGCCCTGGGTTTGATTTGTCCCGGCTGTTCGGGACTGGTGTGTCAGCTGAAGCCATTCGGGCGATGCGAGGCCTGCGGGGAGTTCTTATTTGAGGTGGACCCAGTTATCGAAAAGCCAAGAACCATCCACCTCAACCGCACTACAGGCAGCACCACTCAAGTAGAAGGAATCGCCGCTTTGACAGCCATCCCTGTGCGCACTGCAGCGACCGCGGGGGAGGTCGCGATCACCGAAGTACGGGAGAAATCTGAGGATGCTGACTCGGTCACCACTGTCTCCCAGCGTCCACCGCCAAAGAGGAAGACCGGCATGGTAGCCCCGTCCAGCGGTCGCGGTGGACCATCCTGCCCGCCTACGCCCGGCCCGGATGGATCCGGTAGGAAGAGTCCCGGACATCCCGTTTCAAGTAAAGGCCGAGGTAAGCCGGGCGGAGGGACTTGGTGTGAGAGGAGAGGTGTCGGAGAGTCACGGCCCTGTGTGTCCGCGGGAGGTGGCAGTTCAGTCTCCACTTCAGGCTACCTGACCGCAGAGGAGTGTGACACCTCTGATCTGGAGTTGCTCTCTGATCTGGGAGACGATGTTGCCATAGATGAACTCTTTGCCAGCAAGGCTTGGGACAAGATGCCTCTCTCCTCATCCCGCAAAGCTAGGGATGCACGCATGTTTACAGGGGATAGTACACCCCGGGTGGAGGCACCAGCGCCTGAGGAGGGATCCCGTTCCCAGCTTGCCTTTACATCCCCAGGGCCACCTGCACCTAATGCCGGGGAGAAGAGACTGTCGCTGCGGGCGCCTATGCCCAGAACAGAGGTGACCAAAGCACCTCGTCACCCGGACGCTACAGTTTTGCCAGGTGAAGGGGACAAAGCCACCATGCCTCCACTGGCGAGACTACAACGCCTGTTTTGCCAGAAGGTTGCTGCTGAGTATGGGTGGGAGTACCCATACTTGTCTAAAGAGTTGTTGTATGAAGTGGAAGTTTGCCGGGAGCGCTGGTACAATGACTTTGTATGGACCCACCTTCAGGTCCCACACGCCCGCAGGTACCTCGCGTGTTCTCCCAAGGCATCTCAGCGATTCGAAGACGGCAAGGCAGAATGGATGCTGGGGCGGCATATCCACGCCGATAAGGTGCTGATTCGACGCAAGGAAGGGGAAGATGTCGAATACCATCTAGAAACCATGGACCAGCATTTGAAACCACTTGTCCTGCCGCACCCTCGTTTCTATCTGTAGGAGATAAAAGACTCCGTTTGCCATTTAATGTTGCTGAACTCTCCGGGTTTGTTGTTTGTTTCCCGGGAGAACTCAATGACTGTACCCGAGCTAATGGGTGTTTGTGCTCTTCGGAGGTATTGAAGGACTGTTCCTGTTGTTGTTCTTAACTCCCCAACAAGTGATCATGGACTCTGGGGGTAGATAGGGCCAAAGAAGAAGAGGTCTCCACAAGTGCAGTTACTGCGACGCTGTCACCAGGTGGCAGTGTCGTGCATCGGCATTCACTTTTCACACATACACTTTTAGAAGGAAAGGGTTTCTCTACGGAGAGGTTCTTTCGTTCTCACACGAATATATGTGTCAGGAATTTGTATGCTTAACATTTCTTTTCTCCTCTGCAGGAGAACATCCCATCAAGACCGCTGAGAATGGGGCGGGTCTTAGTCAGTGATGTGGGGGGGGGGAAATACCAAATGATGTGAGTTTTGAGATGTTTTACTGTTAAGTGTTTATATGTTTCCTTTCCCTTCCCTTACATGTCAGTCTCAGGCACAACTGCTCTAGGTAGTTAGTTTTTTCAAAATTTTTGGGGTTTTTGAAATTTTCAGTTGGTTTCTGGACTGGACTGTATCAACCCTTGAGGGCATAGTTTATTCCAGACACTGGGGACCAGTGTCAAACAACCAGGGGGAGAGTGTAGCGGGTATATACTTTTCTATCATGTTTAAAAACTGGCAGAGACACCAGTGATGTATAGTTCCCTGTGGCCCAGCAGGTGGCGCTGTCCCTGTGGGCTGGGGTTGAACCATCACTGCAGTGCCGTACCCTTTGTGGCCTCTCACAGCACCTGTACGGCGGGGCGGGGAACCCGCTGTGCTTGCTGGGAGAGGGTATAAAGGGGGCGGACATCTTTGTCACGGAGTCTTCGAGTCCCAGGCACCTTTAGCCTGGGGGCTGCTGTCCGTGGTCGGTGTCCAGGCGGCCTAGGCCTGGACACCAGGAGTTCGGGAGCCACCCCAGACACCCTTAGTCTGGGGTGAGGTACGTTGTTCCAGGCCTGGGGCCCAGCTACTTCCACTGGGTTCCGCCCGGGAGGGATCGTCCTAAGGTGCCCGACGGACTGGGTACCTGAATCTAAGACGCAATGGACCGCGCAGGTGACCTTCCCGTAGATCTGGTGCAGCAGATTGCCAGTGCCGGGACAGGGCCTCCGGAGACCATCTGGAGGGATGCCTTCACCAAATAAGGGCTTATTCACACGGAAGGTGGTTCATGTGCTAAAGTCTGTGCAGAGACATTTTGCAACGGTCGCATCTAAAGATCGTTACTTTCAGGCCTGTGGCAGGGGCTGTAACAGTTCACCCGGTAGATGGCAGAGACCGTGCGCCAAGCCTATTTGCACGCTAAAAGGAATAGGAGAGTTCATTGTGCCTGGGCCTACTCGTATCCACACCCCCTGTCTGTCTGCTGAGGGAGTCCAACTGGTTGTGTTTCATCCTGACATTGGAAAATAAAGGAGTGTTGGACTTTTATTGGTGTGGGGCTCATTTACTGGCAGACACTGTTCCACAGAAGAAGCGGAGGCTCCGAATGCAGAACACCGACCCGAAGGTAAAGAGACTTTGCTCACACCACACACACATCTGCGGTGAAAGCTTGGCGTGGTGACCCTGCACTCTCTCCTCCAAGGTACCCCTAGACTGCAGCCAAAAATAACCGATATACAAGAGAGAGAGAGTGGAGGGCGCTACACAGGTGTTTACCAATCCTGGGAAAAAATGCAAAACCTAATTTCTCTACTCAAAACCGACATCCTAGAGCCCCTCAACCAGCATAAGGGAGAGCCCTGGGTGTCATCCAAACCTTCTGACTCTGTGACAAGGTGCAGAACTGTCACAATAGACATTAGTGGGAGCTACAACATCACAGAAAATTAAAGTCACCTTTATCCTTCCCAAGTCTCTTCAAAATCTCCAGGCTCCAGAACCCAATGCAGGTGATACCAATCCTGGGAAAAATGCAAAACCTATTTTCTCCACTCAAAACAGACATCCTAGAGCCCCCCAGCCTGCATAAGTAAGAACCCTAGGTGACATCAAACCCTAGTAGACATCATCGGGAGCTACAACATCACAGAAAAGTAAAGTCACCCGGTAAAGACAAACAACAATATATACCAGTCTGGATCAATTCCACTACATAGTCTCTGCTGTGAGTTGACTGTCACTTCGGCATCTTAATTGGGCTCTGCTCAAATGTAGTTTCACCCGTGTGAAATGCAAATGCACAAATCTAAATAAAGCATGTCCATTTTGTTTGGTAACATGGCAATTATTATCAGCTTAAGCAAGATCATACTGCTGCACAGCATGCGTTTACAGTAAAGAATACTGCATGCTGATGACTGCATGTATTAGATGGTTGTTTTATTCTCTATGAGTATTTGGAAAAACAATGCTGCTCGCTTCTTTACTCCAAAAGATTTCTCCATAAATAGATACACTTTTCTTTACCTGGAGAGTATAGAAAGGCTATAACTGGACCAAAGCTGGATCACTGATCCTGTACGTGATAGGTATGGGCCCTGAGCTACAAACCACTTTGGTCCTATTAGAATCCACATTACGTGACTTGTGTCATATTGAAGGCTTTTAATAGTAAAAGGGTCTTCCATTAAACATCCTTCCAATGGGCAATGGATGGAAAAATAAAAGCAAGCTTTCTTGAATCCAGACCAGATAGGGGCCCCAGACACCAATGACTCAGAAGACACTACTAGCCACAAGACACCTTTCTTATGGATGTTGGTAAGCAAATTGCTGATATCTACCAGGATCTTCCTAGTGAGGGAGATGTAGGCTCACAGCACCATAGGACAGCTGGACATCTTCCCACCAACTTCCTCCTGGTTCCCTCCAGTGATCTTCCTCCTGAATCAACTTGATCCCGGGACAATGGGTCTGCGCCCCCCTCCAGCTAAGCCTAGCTGGGACCTCTGTGTCTTCACAAAGGCTTCTCTAACACCAACGCAAAGAGGGGGCTGTGAGAAAACACAGGTGGGACTTTGAATGAGGCACATGACTAGTGTGCCTCCATCCCTGGCACAAAATATTAAAAGGGGATTTAGGACTTTAAATGAGGTTCTGGACATAGTGGGGGTATGTTTAAAGGAAACACATGTTTACTGATGTAGCTCACCCCCGTAGGAGCTGCTGGTTTAGATTTGGGCCTTGCACATTACCTCACCATTCGTTGTCTATGGGATGAGAGTCTATAGTAACTTCAATGTCCACACAAGTTATGAATCCTTTTCGCTAGGCTTTATTTCCAAAAAAACTTGCATAGGTAGAGGGACGGAGGGTTAGGGGGAGGTTCAGGCACACGATGCAGATCACTGGGGAACTTCTAAGTTTCAAAAAGTCACACTCACCACTCTTCCTTCAAGTGGGTATTGCTCACCCAGATAGGCCCCTCTCACTAGCCTAGAAGCCGGGATGATGCACGAACAAGATGAAGAAATATCAGTCTCTGCCACAGACTTTAGGACAATAAAGATGAACTTGTTCAGTAATCCTCTGCCACAGGATTTCAGGACCTGGAGATCCAGCCTTACAGTGTTAGAGCCTTTAAGCCAACCTGGCACACTGTAAGGTAACATGAACTACGGTGCATCCTTCAATAAGGTCACCAGGCCTTCCCCAAGATACCAGCCTTCCGCTTGGTCCTCTCCAGGATAGGTCCTCCCCTGGTTTCCTCTATTGAGTGGATTCCTCCCGCAGGACAGACAGTACAGGATCACCGTCTGGTGCAGGCCCCAGTCAGGACTACTGGGCCTACTTGGTAGAGATTAGTGATGAGCCGAACACCCCCGGGTTCGGTTCGCACCAGAACCCGCGAACGGACCGAAAGTTCGTACGAACATTAGAACCCTATTAAATACAATGGATGCGAACGTTCAAATTCTAAAGTGCTAATTATAACAACTATTATGCATGTTATTGTCCTAAAAAGGGTTTGGGAACCCGGGTTCTGCACCAGGGGACATGTATCAATGCAAAAAGAAGTTTTAAAAACGGTCGTTTTTCGGGAGCAGTCATTTTAATGATGCATAAAGTGAAAAAAAAAAAGTCAAATATTCCTTTAAATATCGTACCTGGGGGGTGTCTAAAGTATGCCTGTGAAGTGCCACGTGTTTCCCGTGTTTAGAACTGTCCCTGCATAAAATTTAATTTTCTAAGGGAAAAAAAGCCATTTAAAACTGCTTGCGGCTTTAATGTAATGTCTGGTCCCGGTAATATGGATGAAAATCTTTAAGAAAAATGGCATAGCTACCCCATGACCCCCCCCCCCACCCCAGCCCATTACCAGCCCCTTTGGGTCTTGTATGGATATTAAGGGGAACCCCGCACATAAAATAAAAAAGGCCCTATATACTCTGAACAGCCGTATACAGGCGGTGCATACAAGACAGGGACTGTAGGTTTGTTCTTATGTAGAATCTGTTTGTAATTTTGAACAGGTACATTGTTGAAGTGTAGCTCCAGCCCAAAAATCTATTTTTAAACTTTTTGGAAAACATAGGTAAGGGTTATCACCCCTGTAACATTTGTTTTGCTGTCTGTGCCCCTGTTCAGAACATTTCACCTCACTTTCCGTCCCAATGACAACTGTTTTTGAAATGTGGTGTTTTTCTTGAAACAAGGATTGCTGATAAAGCATCAGAACAGAGGAGACACCTTTCTCCCATATTTATTCTTACAGGAGAGAATTTTCCTTCCTAGTGGTAGATTTCCTCTCACTTCCTGTTGTCTTCTTGCGTTTGCAAGTAGGAGTCGTTTGTAAGTTGGATGTTTGAAAGTAGGGACCTGCCGTATATACTCTGCAGAAATAGGCCCCTTAGTTGTTGGTGTTGGCACAACACTGTAAGCACTCACAGTTACTCTTGGTTGGTGCTGGAACGCCCTGCTGTCAACTATTATATCAGGAATTTTAATTACATATAATTGTTGAACAGTGGTAGTAAAAATTGGGCCTTTGATGGTGGTGCTGGTGCCACAACACTGTAAGCCCTGACAGTTACTCTTGGTGGGTGCAGCAATGGGCCCTGCTGTGAATTATTAGATCAAGAATTGTAATTGCATGCCCCTGTTGAACAGGGGCTGAAAAATTGGGCCTTTCGTGGTGGTGGTGGTGGTGGTGGTGTTGCCACAACACTGTAAGCCCTCAGAGTTACTCTTGGTGGGTGCAGGAATGGGCCCTGCTGTGAATTATTAGATCAAGAATTGTAATTACATGCCCCTTTTGAACAGGGGCTGAAAAATTGGGCCTTAGGCACTGGTGGCACAACACTACAACCCCTCACAGATACTGTACTTGGAGCACAGCAATGAGCCCTGTTGCAAAGTATTGCTTCAAAAATTGTAATGACACGCCCCTGTTAAACAGGGGCTGAAAAATTGGGCCTTAGGCACTGGTGGCACAACACTACAACCCCTCACAGATACTGTACTTGGAGCACAGCAATGAGCCCTGTTGCAAAGTATTGCTTCAAAAATTGTAATGACACGCCCCTGTTAAACAGGGGCTGAAAAATTGGGCCTTAGGCACTGGTGCCACAACACTCCAACCCCTCACAGATACTGTACTTGGAGCACAGCAATGAGCCCTATGGCAAATTATTGCTAAAAAAATTGTAATTACACGCCCCTGTAAAACAGGGGCTGAAAAATTGGGCCTTAGCCACTGGTGGCGGCACCCATAAACAAAAATGATCTTCCAAGCTATCATCATCAATCGTATCATTGAGGACTCGGAGGAGGAGGATAGCCAGTCAACATAACAGCACAGGCACTCAGCATCAGCATCAGTCTTGAAGGGATGTGACATGTTAAAATCAATTAGTCTGTTATATCAGCATCAGGTGTGTGGTAGCTGGTGGTGATCCAAGACTGGTTCATCTTGATGAAAGTCAGTCGATCAACCGAGTCGGTGGACAGGCGCACCCTGTGATCCGTGACAAATCCTCCAGCAGCACTGAATGTGCGTTCCGAAAGAACGCTGGATGCAGGACAGGCCAGTAGCTCAATTGCATACTGTGCAAGCTCTGGCCAGTGATCCATCCTCAAGACCCAGTAAGCCAGAGGATTTTCGGTGGGGAAGGTGTCCAAGTCTGACCTTGCCCCTAGATATTCCTGCACCATGTTTATCAGACGCTGGCGATGGTTGCTGGAACCGATCATACTTTGGGGCTGCGGACTAAAGAATTGTCTGAACGCATCGGTCAGACGGCCACCTTCCCCACCGCTCCTTCTTTGACTGGCCGAAGCCTCAGCAACTCGTTGTCCAGGACCAGGAGTTTGTAACCTCCCAGTCTCTGGGAACGCGTTGCACAGACCTTTCTGCAAGGCCTCCCGGAGTTGTCTCATCCTCTGCTCCCTCTGCGAAGGTAACATAAGGTCCACAACCTTACCCTTGTACCGTGGATCAAGGAGAGTGGCCAGCCAGTAATGGTCCCTCTCCTTGATCCGAAGAATACGAGGATCCTTCCGCAGACTTTGCAGGATCAGGGAGGCCATGCAGCGTAGGTTTGCTGAGGCATTCGCTCCGGAGTCCTCTGGGTCACTAAGGACGACATGATCCGCAGCCACCTCCTCCCAGCCACGTACAAGTCCACTGGTTTCTTGGGACTGTAAATCATCCCTAAAAGACTGCTGCTGATGATGCTGAGTGCCAGCCTCCACCTCCATGCTGACACAATCCTCCTCCTCCTCCTCCTCCTCTTCCTCTTCCTGTGCGATGGGTGGGACAGAAGGAACACTGTCTGGGTAAAGGGGGCCTTGAGAGGCAAGGAAGTCCTCCTCTTCCTGCCTCTGTTCTGCCTCAAGTGCCCTGTCCATTATTCCACGCAGCGTGTGCTCCAACAGGTGGACAAGAGGTACAGTGTCACTGATGCATGCACTGTCACTGCTCACCATCCTCGTGGCCTCCTCAAATGGTGCCAGGACAGTGCATGCATCCCTGATCATGCCCCACTGGCGTGGAGAAAAAAAACCAAGCTCCCCTGACCCTGTCCTGGTGCCGTAGTCGCACAGGTACTCATTGATGGCCCTCTGCTGCGTGTGCAGCCGCTGCAGCATGGCCAACGTTGAGTTCCACCTGGTGGGCATGTCACATATAAGGCGGTTCTTGGGCAGGTTCAACTCCTTTTGCAGCTCAGCCAGGCGAGCACTGGCATTATAAGATCTGCGGAAATGCACACAGACTTTCCTGGCCTGCCTCAGGACATCCTGTAAGCCCGGGTACCTGCCCAAGAACCGCTGCACCACCAGGTTAAGGACGTGAGCCACACAGGGCACATGGGTCAGTTGTCCCTGTCGGAGGGCGGAGAGGAGGTTGGTGCCATTGTCGCAAACCACCATTCCTGGCTTAAGCTGGCGTGGCGTCAACCACCTCTCGGCCTGGCCCTGCAGAGCAGACAGGACCTCTGCCCCAGTGTGGCTTCTGTCCCCCAAACACACCAGCGCAAGCACGGCATGGCATCTTTTTGCCTGCGTACTTGCGTAGCCCCGTGAACGGCTACGGAGCACCGCTGGTTCATAGGACAAACCACAGGAAGAGGCCATGGAGGAAGAAGAAGAGGAGGGGGTGGAGGAGAGAGGTGTGTCACAACCAGTAGTAGCATTTTGGAGGCGTGGCGGTGGAACAACCTCCAACACTACTGCACCTTGTCCTGCATCCTTCCCAGCTGCCAAAAGAGTGACCCAATGGGCCGTGAAAGAAAGGTAACGTCCCTGTCCATGCCTGCTGGACCATGAGTCAGCGGTAATATGCACCTTACCGCTGACCGCCCTGTCCAGCGAGGCCAAGACATTGCCTTCCACATGCCGGTAGAGAGCCGGAATAGCCTTCCGTGAGAAAAAGTGGCGTTTGGGAACCTGCCACTGAGGAACCGCACATTGCACAAACTCACGGAAGGGGGCCGAGTCTACCAACTGAAAAGGCAGCAGTTGAAGCGCTAGCAATTTAGCCAAGCTAGCATTCAACCGCTGGGCATGTGGATGGCTGGGAGTGAACTTCTTTCGACGGTCCAGCAGCTGGGGCAGGGAAATTTGCCTGCTAGAATCGGACGTCGGTGTACTGCTAGCAGAGTGGCCGCAAGTACTTGGCTGTGACACACCTAATTCTACACCTTCATTCCTCTCAGTGCATGTTTCAGAGAGGACTGAAGTTGTAGTGGGGTTGGAGATCCCAGCTGATGCGGTGCAAGGAGAGGTCCGCTTTGTTCTTTGGTGTGGGTCTTTGAGGTAGGCTTGCCAACGAGCTGCATGGCAGGTCAACATATGTCTGGTCAGGCATGTGGTACCCAAGCGGCTGATGTTTTGGCCACGCGATATACGCTTGAGACATATGTTGCAAACAGCAGCTGTGCGATCTGATGCACTAGCCTCAAAAAAGGCCCACACCAAGGAACTTTTTGAATGACGGGCAGAGGCTGCGCCCTGCACAGGCGGAGCTCTGCGGTGTGATTCCGTCGGTGTACTGCCCTTACGCTGGCCACCAAAGGGCATCCTGCCTCGTTGGAGATGTGCCTCCTCCTCATCCTCCTCCTCCTCCTCTCTCCTATTAGGCACCCACGTGGAGTCAGTGACCTCATCATCCCCTCCCTCCTCATCACTGGAGCCAATCTGGCAGTATGCTGCAGCTGCTGGAACATGACTGCCAGATTGGTGTCCTTCTTGAGCATCCCCTCTGTCTGCTCTCACGCTACTGCCTTCCTGTAGCTGGGTTTCATCATCAGACCCTTCGAAACGCTGGGCATCCTCCTGGAGCATGTACCCAACACTGTGCTCAAACAGTTCGGGGGACTCCTCAGGAGGAGGACATGGTGGGTCTAGGGAAGGAGTGACTGATGATGAGTCTGACATTGATACCAGGGAAGAGGACGCTTTGGCAGCTGCTTTGCCAGTACCCTGAGCCTGGGTGAGAGAGGATGAGGAGGAGGAGGAGGGCTTGGTCATCCACTCTACCAAGTCTTCGGCATGATGTGGCTCAACATGTCCAGCTGCCGAAAAGAAGGACAAGCGTGTCCCATGGCCATGTGCTGATGACAATGCACCGCGTCCACGACCAGCACTGTTGCCCCCAGACACAGAGCCTGCTTGCCCTCTTTTATTGCCTCCTGACTGTCTGCCTCTCCTTGTTTGCCTTCCAGACATTCTAATAGATGGCCTGCAGGGAGATGGGAAAAAAGCAATAAGGGCTACCTTCAGGTGTCCTTCTCTGTCCCTTTACTTAAGGATTTCTAAATATGGTTGAGGATTATTGCTTTTGCACAGAATAGCACAACGACAATTTCCCTGACTGTCCAAAAAACAAGGATTTCAAAGATGGTTGATGAGGAATGCTTTAGCACACTATAGCACAAGGAGAATTCCCCTCACTTTCCTTCTTTGTCCCTAGAAACAAGGACTGGCACAGTGAAAGAAACTGACACTCTCCCTACCTAGAGTTTTCTGTCCCTAGAAAAAATGTTTTTTTAAAGCACACTATAGCACAAGGAGAATTCCCCTCACTTTCCTTCTTTGTCCCTAGAAACAAGGACTGGCACAGTGAAAGAAACTGACACTCTCCCTACCTAGAGTTTTCTGTCCCTAGAAAAAATGTTTTTTTAAAGCACACTATAGCACAAGGAGAATTCCCCTCACTTTCCTTCTTTGTCCCTAGAAACAAGGACTGGCACAGTGAAAGAAACTGACACTCTCCCTACCTAGAGTTTTCTGTCCCTAGAAAAAATGTTTTTTTAAAGCACACTATAGCACAAGGAGAATTCCCCTCACTTTCCTTCTTTGTCCCTAGAAACAAGGACTGGCACAGTGAAAGAAACTGACACTCTCCCTACCTAGAGTTTTCTGTCCCTAGAAAAAATGTTTTTTTAAAGCACACTATAGCACAAGGAGAATTCCCCTCACTTTCCTTCTTTGTCCCTAGAAACAAGGACTGGCACAGTGAAAGAAACTGACACTCTCCCTACCTAGAGTTTTCTGTCCCTAGAAAAAAAATTTTTTAAAGCACACTATAGCACAAGGAGAATTCCCCTCACTTTCCTTCTTTGTCCCTAGAAACAAGGACTGGCACAGTGAAAGAAACTGACACTCTCCCTATCTAGAGTTTTCTGTCCCTAGAAAAAATGTTTTTTTAAAGCACACTATAGCACAAGGAGAATTCCCCTCACTTTCCTTCTTTGTCCCTAGAAACAAGGACTGGCACAGTGAAAGAAACTGACACTCTCCCTACCTAGAGTTTTCTGTCCCTAGAAAAAATGTTTTTTTAAAGCACACTATAGCACAAGGAGAATTCCCCTCACTTTCCTTCTTTGTCCCTAGAAACAAGGACTGGCACAGTGAAAGAAACTGACACTCTCCCTACCTAGAGTTTTCTGTCCCTAGAAAAAATGTTTTTTTAAAGCACACTATAGCACAAGGAGAATTCCCCTCACTTTCCTTCTTTGTCCCTAGAAACAAGGACTGGCACAGTGAAAGAAACTGACACTCTCCCTACCTAGAGTTTTCTGTCCCTAGAAAAAATGTTTTTTTAAAGCACACTATAGCACAAGGAGAATTCCCCTCACTTTCCTTCTTTGTCCCTAGAAACAAGGACTGGCACAGTGAAAGAAACTGACACTCTCCCTACCTAGAGTTTTCTGTCCCTAGAAAAAATGTTTTTTTAAAGCACACTATAGCACAAGGAGAATTCCCCTCACTTTCCTTCTTTGTCCCTAGAAACAAGGACTGGCACAGTGAAAGAAACTGACACTCTCCCTACCTAGAGTTTTCTGTCCCTAGAAAAAATGTTTTTTTAAAGCACACTATAGCACAAGGAGAATTCCCCTCACTTTCCTTCTTTGTCCCTAGAAACAAGGACTCGCACAGTGAAAGAAACTGACACTCTCCCTACCTAGAGTTTTCTGTCCCTAGAAAATTTTTTTTTTTAAAGCACACTATAGCACAAGGAGAATTCCCCTCACTTTCCTTCTTTGTCCCTAGAAACAAGGACTGGCACAGTGAAAGAAACTGACACTCTCCCTACCTAGAGTTTTCTGTCCCTAGAAAAAATGTTTTTTTAAAGCACACTATAGCACAAGGAGAATTCCCCTCACTTTCCTTCTTTGTCCCTAGAAACAAGGACTGGCACAGTGAAAGAAACTGACACTCTCCCTACCTAGAGTTTTCTGTCCCTAGAAATTTTTTTTTTTAAAGCACACTATAGCACAAGGAGAATTCCCCTCACTTTCCTTCTTTGTCCCTAGAAACAAGGACTGGCACAGTGAAAGAAACTGACACTCTCCCTACCTAGAGTTTTCTGTCCCTAGAAAAAATGTTTTTTTAAAGCACACTATAGCACAAGGAGAATTCCCCTCACTTTCCTTCTTTGTCCCTAGAAACAAGGACTGGCACAGTGAAAGAAACTGACACTCTCCCTACCTAGAGTTTTCTGTCCCTAGAAAAAATGTTTTTTTAAAGCACACTATAGCACAAGGAGAATTCCCCTCACTTTCCTTCTTTGTCCCTAGAAACAAGGACTCGCACAGTAAAACACACTGACACTCTCCCTACCTATCCTTCTCTTTCCCTAAACTAAAGGAATCCAGGTTAAGCAAGAAAGAAATAAATGTCACTGTCCCTGCCTATGCTTGTCTTTCCCTGCTCCGGAACACACTACACTAGGCCGCCGTGCTGGCGGCCTTTTATAGTGTGGGGCGTGTACTAAACACCCTCAGCAATAATTGGCCACAGGCATCCTGCCTGTGGCCAATCATTGCTCTCCTCGCTGCCGGCGCTGTGATTGGCCAAGCATGCGGGGTCACAGTGCATGCTTGGCCAATCACAGCGCCTGGATGACACTGCGATGGCGTAGTGCATTGTGGGCCGTTCGCGTCACTCGAATTTGGCGCGAACGGCCCAAATCGTTCGATCTTCGTCGAACGATCGAACAGCCGATGTTCGAGTCGAACGTATGTTCGACTCGAACACGAAGCTCATCCCTAGTAGAGATGCAGCCTCAGGCCAACATGGCTCCGCGGCTGAAATTCCAGTATCACATACCTCGAGCCAGGAGGGCCACGAAACGAAGAGAGCCTTGAGAAATGGTGTCTGTCCCTTAAGTACCATTCCCCAGCATGCTCAGCGGGGAGACCACTCCCACTGAGCTGTTCCCGGGGAAAAATACCCAATACAATCTGGCCTGCCTGTTTTCCAACATTGGCCTGTGGTGGTAACGCCACCTTCATGCAACAATGGGAAAATCCCTCCAAGCACAGATATAGCCGGAACAGAGGCTGATTTAGCCTTAATCCGTAAAGTCTGAGCTAACTACCAGCTCAGACACCCACTAAATTTAAACATCCAACACACCCCCATAAATTTAAACATCCAACACACCCATAGAAATTTAAACATCCAACACACACACCCCCATCATCCACTCCCTGCATGTAAGTATCCAGGAATGGCATATCTGCCTGTTCCTGTTATGCTTAATGTTACATTAGACTAATCACATTTCAATCTTTTTAGATATTTGGGAGCATCCGCCCCTGATGAGTGTATAAACACGAAACGCGTCGGTCAATCTAGGATGCCAATACATACCCATATCAGTAACCAACCAAGTCTATTGTCCATAAAGCAATCATGTCTATATCCATCTTTACTATGCCACTTCATTGCATTGTGCAGCTCCAAGGACTTGTGTATATATATGGATTCATGGGAATTGCTCATTAATTTTCCATACTGTCATGTGTTTCTAAGTTGATATTATTTGGTATCCTTGATTTCCATGTTATATATGTATTCCCCATATTGTCATGAGTTTCCAAGTTGATATGATTATGTATCTCTGATGTCCATGCTATATATGTATTTTTATGTGCAACCTTATGACCCAGATATTTTGACTCTTTGATCCTCCATGTCAGTAAACATGTGTTTCCTTTAAGCATACCCCCACTATGTCCAGAACCTCATTTAAAGTCCCAAATCCCGTTTTAATACTCTAACACTAACACACAAGGTCTCCTCCTGCAAGACTGGACCCAGGAACACTGCTCTTGCTGCTCAGGAATCAGACCATTTATGGGCTGTCTCTTCCCCTTCTAAACACACTCCTCCCCAGGGATTGGCTGAAGTTCCATAAATATTCAGTCTGCCTGTTCTGCTCTCCCTCCCACTAAGCTTCTAGAAGCCTCTAGAAGACACGGGGAAGCAGCAGAATAGCAGCCTGTGAAACACTGAGCAGCCCTAAACAATCAACCCCTGCTTAACTGATAACAGAGGAGTTATACATACTTTCAGGATGCCAGATGCAAGGATTCTAATGTGGGGGGGGGGTGTTTTTCTGAAGCACCTGATTAGAGACAGAGGCTCTAATCGGCTTCAAAATAGGGTGGTTTCGGGGCACAGAGAATGCGAATGGAGCCCACCCAGGTCTGTTACTAGAGCAAATGAACATTCGCTATTGTAACACTGAGATCTTGAGATCTGCCATCCAATTGGCTGAAAAGACAGGCAATCCAATTCGAAGCCTAGGAGAAGGGGAGGAGACGCATGATGGAGGAAAGGACACACGAGCCACTGGCCGATGCCCGCTGTCCGATGATGGTACACGCTACCTGACACCTAGATGGGGTAAGTGCCCGACCGGCAGACAGCGAGTGAGCTGGGGTGTTTGTTTGCCCCCCCCCCCAAAAAAAAAAAAAACACCAGCCACCACTGGAGTTGTGCTAAATTTTCCTAGCAGTCCACTCTAAACTAGGGGGTGCTACATAGATTTAAACATAACTTATCAAAACTAGTGTCGGATATGGAATGGGCTGGGCAGAGCAAGAAAGCTTAAATGAAGAATTCCAGATATGACATATTTTTCCTTAAAGCAGAACTTCAGTCATTTTTTCATCTTTGCATTTATTAAATCTTCTGCCCTTGTTGTTGTTTTAACTTTGGATAGTAAAACATGTTTTTTTCTGCCAGTAAATACCTTATACAGCCCACTTCCTGTTTCTTGTCTGGTCATTAGCCAAGTTTATGACATCATGCACAGCTCTCTCTCTCTCCCTCTCCTGAGAGTTTGCCAGGAAGGGAGGGGGGTGAGTCATAAGAGGGCCAATGAGAGCTGCAGAGGTGGAGGCGTGCCTCTGTGTGTCTGTGTAAACCCAGGAAGTGAACAGGAAGCAGCTTCAGCTGCCAACAGTTAAAATGGCTTCAGCCAGACTCAGTGGGAGGGGGGGGGGGATTTCTGCAGCATATTTGGCAAGTACAGAATCACAGTATAGATAAAATAATATGCAAAGTGGTTGGAGTGAAACGTCAGAATGGCAAAGATGTTTTTATTACAAATTATGTGAGCGGACTGCAGTTCCTATTTAAGTATATTGTTCCATCTAGAAGCTTGCAATCCCTGTATAGACAATGCTACTACACCTCTACTCCAGTGATCTCCACTAGGTACCAAGTCCTGAGCAGAGCAACCACCCTTCTGCATTGCGAACATTTATGGTGGGCTGCTTGGCACAGGCGCCATTCAGAGATGGCTTTGCATTCCCTAAAT
This sequence comes from Rana muscosa, assembly GCA_029206835.1. Lineage (NCBI taxonomy): Eukaryota > Metazoa > Chordata > Amphibia > Anura > Ranidae > Rana > Rana muscosa. The sequence continues at coordinate 304,406,065 of CM055123.1, read as the reverse complement.
TAATGCAAAGAGTTCCCTGCTTATGACAAGTTGGTGACGTCACCCTCCCCACCTCGTCCAATTAGAGAATGCTTTGCATTCATTGAGAAAATCAAAGCAAAACATTCTCTAAATGGTGCCCATGCCAAGCAGCCAACCATATGTGTTTACAATGCAGCAGGGCAGGCACAGAACCCACAGGTATGGTACAGTAGTTGATCAAAGCCGGACCAATATAAATATGACAAAAATGGTATACCCAGAAGTCTTCTTTAAGCTAAGATATGCTTTGCCCGAGTGGGGAAGAGCAACATGTTTTCTTAAATTCCCCCATCTCCAGCAGGACAAACTCACCTTTCCTGTTTTGCTGCCTGGAGTGAAAATACCCGGTACCGGTACGCGGTTTCTCGACGTGATTCTTCTCAAGCCTGCCTTGCCTACACACTATCGTGGAAAAAAATGCTCGAGTAAAGCGCGGTGACGTACAACACGTACGACGGCACTATAAAGGGGAAGTTCCATTCGGGCTGCTTTTGCTGATCCTCGTGTTAGTAAAGTTTGGTGAGAGATGATTTGCGCTTTTCAGCCTCGTGGTTTTCAGTCCGTTACAGTGTGACGAATGTGCGATCTCCATTATGAACGTTAGTTTTACCAGAACGAGCGCTCCCGTCTCATACTTGATTCTGAGCATGCGCATTTTTTTTCACGTCGTTAAAGCCCACACATGGCCGTTTTTCATGACGATAGGTGTCGAACATTTTAGAGGCGAGGGCAAATACCGTATATCTTTCCAGAATGTTTGGGCTATTGGGCATGTCCACCATATATGCACATGCATGCCTTGTTCAGTAGAGCCACAAAAACAGAGAGTTGAGTAGGAAGGGACAAATTTAGCTATTCTACTAGGTAATCTAGGTACCAGCGGGCTAGTACTTTATAATTCGCTTCCACCGCTAATACATTGGGTGAGGATGATTTGGTTGTAGACCAGATCTGGGACCAGTCTGCAATGTCTAGAGAGCTGCTTTTAGATTTAATTTAAGGCCCCTTTCACACTGGGGCGTTTTTCATGCGGTTTAGCGCTAATAATAGCGCTATTATACCGCATGAAAAATTCCTGCCTGAAGCCTTCAATGTGAAAGCCCGAAGGCGCTAGCAGGACCGCTCCAAAAGTCCTGCTAGCCGCTTCTTTACAGCGGTAAAGGAGCGCTGTGTTCACCACTCCTTTACCGCGGCTGCCCATTGAAATCAATGGAACACCGCGGTAATACCGCCCGCAAACCGCGGAAATAGCCGCGGTTTGCGGGCGGTATTAACCCTTTTTCGGCCGCTAGCGGGGGTTAAATTCACCCCCCTAGCGGCCGCATACCGTGGTAAGAACGACGGTATAGCAGCGCTGAAAATCGCGCTGCTATACCGCCACCGCTCCTGCCCGCCCCAGTGTGAAAGGGGCCTAACTGATTAATGTTCTTTGGGTTTCACTGCTTGATAGTACCAATAGCTCACTAATGTATTTGCTGCCTGGAACTATTTTAGTTGTTAGTTTCACATAGTGGTGGACCCTGTAGACCAGGGGAGTCAAACTCAATTTCAACGTGGGCCGCATCAACATTATAGTTGCCATCAAAGGCCTGGTTGCATCTGTAAGACTAGATATCAGCTGTGGAGAGTCACTCACAATCCCTTAAGTCACAGTGCACCCCCCTTACCACGTGCTTCGGCCGGGGAGGAAAATAGGGGCAGACAGTGGCGTACTAACTGGAGGGCGGCACCCCCCCCTCCTGTAGTGGCTTTGCAAAGAGGAGAGGGGAGGAGGGGGGGTGCGAGCCGCACCCGAGTGACACCCGGGACCCGCAACGATCCCCTTCTCTCGTGGCCGAGCCGCGGCTCTGATCAGTCTCGGCTTTCTCAGCCGCTGAGCAGAGCAGAGTGAAGCTGCCTCCCCTCCTCCTTTATGTCTACACAGGGGGAGGGGCCCCGTCACCTGACCAGTTCTGTGCATGTCCCGAGCTTATCTGACTGAGGTACATTATGCGTCTGTACTGTGGGGAGGGTCTGCATTGTAGGGGGGTCTGTACTGTGGGTGGGTCTGCACTGTGGGGGGTCTGCATTGTAGGGGGGTCTGCAATGTGGGGTCTGTACTGTGGGGGGTCTGCACTGTAGGGGAGTCTGTACTGTGGGGGGTCTGCACTGTAGGGGGGGATGTACTGTGGGGGGGCTGTACTGTGGGGGGGGGGGTCTGTACTGTGGGGGTCTGTACTGTGGGGGGTCTGTACTGTGGGGGGTCTGTACTGTAGGGGGGTCTGCACTGTAGGGGGTCTGTACTGTGTGGGGTCTGCACTGTAGGGGGATCTGTACTGTGGGCGGGTCTGTACTATGGGGGGGTCTGCACTATGGGGGGGTCTGCACTGTAGGGGGGTCTGCACTGTAGTGGGGTCTGTACTGTAGGGAGGGGGTCTGCACTATAGGGGCGGTCTGTACTGTAGGGGGGTGTCTGTGGGGGGCTTTGTAATGTAAAGGGGTCCAGAGGTGCAGGTGCTGTGTAACGTAAAGGGGTCCAGAGGTGCAGTTGTGGAGAGGGGGTACACAGTAGTGACAAAGAGATATCGAAGGATGCAGAGGTATGCAGGGGGCACAGTGGGGAGTTTTTATATTTTAAGGTGGGCGGTGCCAAATATAGGATCCGCCCCGGGTGCCAAGTGCTCTAGGTACGCCCCTGGGATCAGAGCTTGGAAGCAAAAAGTGCAAGGTCTGGAGGAGGACTGGAGTCAGCTGCCGGAGTCTGCTAAATGCTGAGAACAGGGAAGGTGGAGGAGAGGGGGTGCTGCATGGAGAAGCGCAGGATCTGGTGAAGGAGTTCTGTCTTGTGTATGACACATGGGCTGTAGACTATACTATACAGAGACATACAAGTATAGTTGTAGGTAGTTCAGGCAGATGCAGAAACATAAATGTCTGAGTAGAATCACTTCAGCTGTTTAATAATAGCATGTTATGGGTTTTCCATATCTGCCACCAGCACAAGAATCATTGGTTTTTTGCCAACTTGTCTCATTAAAGGATCATCTGGTGTTGGCCATTGGGTACTCATCAAAGGGGAAAGGGATTACGGAGAACTATTCAGAGAGAGAAAAGAGTAGATATACAGTAAATATAATGCAAATACAGAGTAAGAATTTTTAGAGTGTAATGCCTTTGTACACACGACCGGATTTTCTGATGCAGAGTCAGCAACCACGATCAGCGTTAATCCAAAGGAGAAGTCCAAGAAGCGTAGTCAGGAACAAGCAGAAGTCAGCAACCAGAAATACAATATGTTTCACACCAACCAACCAGGAGTCATGTAGCAGAAACTCTTATGCCACCGTACAAACCAATGGATTTTCCGACAGAAAAAGTCAGATGGGAGCTTTTCGTCGGACATTCCGACCGTGTGTGTGCCCCATCGGACTTTTTCTGTCAGAATTTCCGACGGACTTAGATAGAGACCAGGTTCTCTATTTTTCCGAAGGAAAAAAATCAGATCGGAAATTCCGATCGTCTGTAGCAATTCCAACGCGCTAAATTCCAACGCATGCTCGGAAACAATTCGACGCATGCTCGGAAGCATTGAAATTTATTTTCTCGGCTCGTCGTAGTGTTGTACGTCACCGCGTTCTTGATGGTCGAACCGTTAGGAGAACTTTTCTGTGACCGTGTGTATGCAAGCCAAGCTTGAGCGGAATTCCGTTGGAAAAACCATCCAAGTTTTTGCCGACGGAAAATCCGTTTGTGTGTACAGGGCATCAGTAGTGTATTTAGGTTTTGTGCTGCCCTAGGCCTAACTAAACTCGTGACCCCCTAATTTAAATATGACCCACCCCTTCCGGTCAAGGCCACACCCATTTCTGTTTAAGACCCGCCCTTAAATTTTTCGAGTGGGGACACTAGTTCTGAGGGCCTGGGGAGGGGCAATGGATTCCCTTAATTTGCATAGATTTCCTCTCACTTCCTGTTTGGCTATGGGGAAGGAAGTGAAGGGAAATCTCTGCAATGGGGGGTAAAAAATAAACTAACAGAGGCTATAACCCTCCCTTACTCTATCCAAAATGGAAAATAAAGTGTTGCCTATAGTTCTTCTTTAAGCACAAATTTCTGATAATTTCATGGAGAGGACTAAGAAGATATAACCATGCCAATGGTGCAGAAGAAAACATATATCACAGTGAGGAAGGTTTGTGGTCCAGGATGATGGGACAGTCAAAATTAGAAGCCGGCGGGGACTCTTTTCATGCTGCCCCCCTGCAAAGTGCTGCCCTAGGCCTGGGCCTTGTTGGCCTAGGCCAGGATATAGCGTTGCTTGGCATTAGGGATTAAACTCTTCTCCTCCATTGATCTGAATGAGAGTAGAAGTCTAATTGCTTAACAATCGTTCCGTTAGGAGATTCTCCAGAATTTGTTCCCTTTTTAACCACTTGCCGACCGCCTCCTGTACATTTACGTCGGCAGAATGGCACGGACAGGCACATCAACGTACCTGTACGTCCCCTTTAAATGCCTGTCCGTGTGGTCGCACGTTTGCGACCCTGCCGCCATCCCCATGAGTCGGACCGCGGGTCCCGCGGACTCAATCGCCGCGGGGATCCCCGCGATCGTCTCACGGAGGTATAGAGTGGGGAGATGCTTGTGTCTGCCTAGTGACAATGACACGGATCTCGGCTCCGTGTACTCAGAGCGGAGATCAGTGTCATGTGACACAGAGCCCATTCCCTCTACAGTAAGAAACACTATGCAGGGAACACTTAACCCCTACAGCACCACCTAGTGGTTAACCCCTTCACTGTCAGTGTTATTTTCACAGTAATCAGTGCATTTTTATAGCACTGATCGCTATGAAAATGACAATGGTCCCAAAAATGTGTCAGAAGTGTCCGATGTGTCCGTCATAATGCTGCAGTCACGATAAAAAATCGCTGATCGCCACCATTACTAGTAAAAAATAATTAATAAAAATGCCATAAAACTACCCCCTATTTTGTAGACACTATAACTTTTGCGCAAACCAATCAATAAACGCTTATTGCGATTTTTTTTTTTTTACCAAAAATATGTAGAAGAATACGTATCGGCCTAAACTGAGGAAAAAAAATGATTTTTTATATTTTTTTATATATTTTTGGGGGATATTTATTATAGCAAAAAGTAAAAAATATTGCATTTTTTTCAAAATTGTCGCTCTATTTTTGTTTATAGCACAAAAAAAAAAAAAAAAACACAGAGGTGATCAAATACCACCAAAAGAAAGCTCTATTTGTGGGAAAAAAAGGACGTCAATTTTGTTTGGGAGCCACGTCGCACGACCGCGCAATTGTCAGTTAAAGCGACGCAGTGCCGAATCGCAAAAAGGGGCCTGGTCTTTAACCAGCCAAAATGGTCCGGAGCTGAAGTGGTTAAGTATTCCCTAAAGGGTTAATCTCAGCAGACTAATCTCCTTTCAATCACCTACCAATCTCCTGCAGTAGCGCAAAGCAGCATTTTTTTTTTTTTGCAGTCTCTGAGATCAAAAATAGCCCATGAAACCCTACCCATGGCGGGTCTAAATGACACAGGACATCACTAATAGAGCAACTATTCAAAGGGCAATGCTGGTAATGTCTTTTCAGGGGCATGAAAGGGCAGCAGAACTTCCAGTAATACTCTCCACATAGACTGAAGAGGAGAAAAAAAAAAAAAGATTCGTCTTGAGTTGACCCTACACAGAATGAGCTTTGTTCAGCAATAAGACACATTTGGTTCCTTTCTGGAAGACCAGGCTTTTTTCTGGCACTTTTTCTTTACAAGTTTAAATCAGTATTTTTTGCTAGAAAATTACTTATAACACCCCAATATTATATATATATATATATTAGGGCTGTTACTGATTAAAATTTTCGTGTTCGATTAATCGATTTTTTTTTTAAATCGATTAATCGACTCATTTCGATTAATTATAACGCACATACAGATCCAACTACTTTTAGCTGATCTCCTTGCAGGCCGATTCCCAGTGCAGCTCCCAACCACTGAAAAAATGGATAGCAGGATACAAAAAACACACAAAGGCAGCGCTCGATGGGAAGAGCATTAAAACTGTTATAGTCTTCAAGTAGGTAACAAAATAAATATTGCACTGGAGATAAAATTGATGTAGCTACATAAACTGTAAAAATGGTGCTAGTAATACCAAACGGTAGCAAAAGCAGTCCTAAAAACATGTAGCCAAGTATGATACTGGTATAAAAATGTGTACAACGATACCACTGCTGAATCCAGATGAGGAGGGGTTAACATCAGTCCGTCGGCATGTAGATGTCCCCTGAAGGGAACTATCACAACTCCCAGTGGATGGCTGTAGAATCCCAGGTTGATAGAGGGAAGTGATAGAGGGAAGTGTAACAGCCCTTGCGTGTGGCAGATAGTAAGGTCCCGCCGGCATGCAGTAGGAAGGCACAGCAAAGGAGCCCTTCAGATGGACACGGCAAGCCCCGCCGGTGTTCGTGACGTCAATGTATCTCCCTGAAGACCCGGAAGCCAGGGGAGAGGTGAGTACCAATCAAAAGAATTTTCATCGATCAAAAGAATTTTCATCGATCAAAACAATTAATTGATTAATCGAGGAATTAATAGTTAATTTCCACAGCCCTATTATATATATATAATTTTTTTTAGCAGAGATCCTAGGCAATAAAACAGCAATTGTTGCAATTTTTTATGCCACATGGTATTTGCGCAGCGTTTTTTTAAAACGCAATTTTTGGGAAAAAAATAAATTTTAATGAATAATAAAAAAAACACAATATATAGCCAATTTTTTTTTGCATAATATGAAAGATGATGTTACGCCGAGTGAATAGATACCTAACATGTCATGTTTTAAAATTGCGTGGAATGGCAACAAACTACGGTACTTAAAAATCTCCATAGGTGACTATTTAAACGATCGCGGCGATACCTCACAAGTGTGGTGTGAACACCGTTTACCTATGCGTGCACGACTTACGTATGCGTTCACCTCTGCGCACAAATATGTCGCTTCTGAGCATAGAGGGATGGGGGCACTTTAATTTAATTTTTTCAGATTTTTTTTTTTTTTTACACTGTCCCTTTTTATTTATATATATATATATATATATATATATATATATATATATATATATTTTAACCGGTTCCCGACCGGCTCCTGTACATCACGTCGGCAGAATGGCACAGCTGGGCAAAGTACCGTATATATTTACGTCACTTTGAAATTCCCGCCGTGCCAGGTCCCGCGAGCTCCGTGACCTTGCCCGCGGGCTCGATGTCCGCCGGTGTCCCGCAATCGGGTCACAGAGCTGCAGAACGGGGAGAGGCAAGTGTAAACATGCCTCTCCCCGTTCTGCCTAGTGACACTGTCATTGATCGTCTGTTCCCTGTGATCGGGAACAGCGACACTCATAGCCACACTCCTTAACAGTAGTAATCACTCCCTAGGTCACACATAACCACTTCAGCGCCACCTAGTGGTTAACCTCTTCACTGCCAGTGTCACTTTCACAGTAATCAGTGAATTTTTATAGCACTGTTGCTGTAAAAATGACAATGGTGTCAAAAGTGTCCGATGTGTCCGCCATAATGTCGCAATCACGATAAAAATCGCTGATCGCTGCCATTACTAGTAAAAAAAAAATGTATTAATAAAAATGCCATAAAAACGATCCCCTATTTTGTAGACGATATAACTTTTGCGCAAACCAATCAATAAACGCTTATTGCGATTTTACTAAGAAGAATACATATCGGCCTAAACTGAGGAAAAAAAATAGTTTTTTTATATATTTTTTGGGGATATTTATTATAGCAAAAAGTAAAAAAAAAATATTGTTGTTTTTTTTTTCTAAATTGTCGCTCTATTTTTTGTTTATAGCACAAAAAATAAAAGCCGCAGAGGTGATCAAATACCACCATAAGAAAGCTCTATTTGTGGGAAAAAAAGGACGCCAATTTTGTTTGGGAGCCACGTCGCACGACCGCGCAATTGTCAGTTAAAGCGACGCAGTGCCGAATCGCTAAAAATGCTCTGGTCTTTGGCCAGCCTCATGGTCCGGGGCTGAAGTAGGTTAAGGGGGAATTTGGGGGAAGGGCGGCAGGGGGTAAATTAACCTTTATTTGCTTTATGGATCATGGTTATTCATCAGTAAAAGAGATTGCATTGGAGTGCGGCCATCCAGCCCGTTTTTTCTCTTCTCATGTTCCTGTTTGCAGCAGGGCCTGCACCCATTTACGTATAGAGGCAATGGAGCAGCAGGACAGGTGATGTAGTCCTGGAGCGGGTAATTATTGTTCTAGGAGTGGAAATTTGAGGGGGGGGGGAGTGCTAAGAGTGGTGATTTAGGGGGATTTGTGTTGGGAGGGGGAGAATATTTGTGCTAGGAGGGGAGATTTGGGGGGAATTGAACGGGGAGAGGGGGGGAGATGTGTAGGAGGAGGAGAAATTTTAGGGGTAGAGTATTTGTGCTAGGAGGAGTGATTTTTTTGGGGTGGGGGCAAAGATTTGTGCTGAAAGGAGAGATTTCAGCGGGGGGGGGGTGGATTTGTACTTGGAGGAGGGGGAATGTATGCTTATGGGGTAAGCATGCAAATTAGTGCTAAGTGTTTTTGCACGTTCGCCCTGGGCTTTAGATGACCTTGTCCCGACACCGTTCCCTTGTAATTGAAATAAAGAAGACAGGTCCTCTTTTATGAAGAGATCTGGGGTCAAAAAGACATTTAAAAGCAAAAGATTAAAAAAAAAAAAGTTTACTTCCACCCTGGACTGGACGTGACATCATGATGTCGCTCTGGTCCTCCAGAGCCATAGAGGCGGTCAAAGAGGATCTACTCTTTGATCGCCTGTGTGACCAGCCGGCCGCACCGTCGGGTCGTTTCTCGGGCAGTAAGCCCGAGAGTCACCGGCGAGCTGTGGAAGGAGGGGGGGGGGGGGGTTCCGCCGCTTCTACAATCATTCCAGCAGCTCATGAGCCACTTGAAACACTTTAAGTGACGGCCAGCCAGAGGCTGAAAAAAAACAATACTGGGGATACGGCTTGCAAACCGGATTGCAGTCGGCAAGTAGTTAAATAGGAGCCTAACACCGCCTGAAAGGATGCCAACCTGCCTCCCCTGCTAAAAATCTGGAGACAAAAATTTTGGAAGAAGGCTCGAGATATCAGGATGCTTAAATAAACACTTTCTCAATGTGTTCCCCCAGCCGTAGGAGTTGGGATATGTAGTTATCCTTATCTGCTTTAAGCCTAGAGCTGGACAACAGCCAGTTAATTTCTGTCAATACTCAAGAGAACCCGCGCCACTGAGCGCGCCAAAGGAAAGGGAGCAACGGCACACGCATCAACAAAAGAAAACGTATTCTTCAATGCAAGAACTATCTGCACTGCTAATGATGAAACCATGTATTATGTCCGTTCTGTCCACCAAACTTCTGTTCTGATTATCTGTATCTGTGTTGTTTAAAATAACCTGTAAGGTTTTGTATTTTACATAAGGCCCCTTTCACACTGGGGCACTCATAGCGTCGGCGGTAAAACGCCGCTATTTTTACCGCCGACGCTATGGGCGGATTAGCGGCGCATTTCAGCTGCTAGCGGTGCAGTTTTAACCCCCGCTAGCGGCCAAGAAAGGGTTAAAAGCGCCCGCACACCGCTGCGGTGTGCAGGCGGTATAGCCGCGCTGTCCCATTGATTTCAATGGGCAGCAGTGGTAAAGGAGCGGTATACACACCGCTCCTTCACCGCCCCAAAGATGTGGCTAAAATGACTTTTTTTTTGTCCTGCCAGCGCATCGCCTCAGTGTGAAAGCACTCGGGCTTTCACACTGAGACTGCAGGGCAGGAGTTTTTCAGGCGGTATTTAGGCGCTATTTTTAGCGCTAAAACGCCTGAAAAACTCCTCAGTGTGAAAGGGGCCTAAGACAATCATATGTGGAGTACAGGCTCCATCTAGCGTTCTTTTTTGGTATTGTGGCAGTTCTGTTTATTTGATTAACTGTATGTTTAGTTAAGGAAGTTGTTAGTAAGCAGGGAATTCTGGGTAGAATCTTCACAGGAAGTGAAGCAGCCACCATTCTTTGAGAAGACACTGCAGGAAGCAAGACATGTCTTGCTCAATCTATCGCCATCACCCCTTAGATAGTGATGAGCCGAACACCCCCGGGTTCGGTTCGCACCAGAACCCGCGAACGGACCGAAAGTTCGTACGAACATTAGAACCCTATTAAATACAATGGATGCGAACGTTCTAATTCTAAAGTGCTAATTATAACAACTATTATGCATGTTATTGTCCTAAAAAGGGGTTGGGAACCCGGGTTCTGCACCAGGGGACATGTATCAATGCAAAAAGAAGTTTTAAAAACGGTCGTTTTTCGGGAGCAGTCATTTTAATGATGCATAAAGTGAAAAAAAAAAAGTCAAATATTCCTTTAAATATCGTACCTGGGGGGTGTCTAAAGTATGCCTGTGAAGTGCCACGTGTTTCCCGTGTTTAGAACTGTCCCTGCACAAAATGACACTTCTAAAGGAAAAAAAAGCCATTTAAAACTGCTTGCGGCTTTAATGTAATGTCTGGTCCCGGTAATATGGATGAAAATCTTTAATAAAAATGGCATAGCTACCCCATGACCCCCCCCCCCCTACTACAGCCCATTACCAGCCCCTTTGGGTCTTGTATGGATATTAAGGGGAACCCCGCACATAAAATAAAAAAGGCCCTATATACTCTGAACAGCCGTATACAGGCGGTGCATACAAGACAGGGACTGTAGGTTTGTTCTTATGTAGAATCTGTTTGTAATTTTGAACAGGTACATTGTTGAAGTGTAGCTCCAGGCCAAATACCTATTTTTAAACTTTTTGGAAAACATAGGTAAGGGTTATCACCCCTGTAACATTTGTTTTGCTGTCTGTGCCCCTGTTCAGAACATTTCACCTCACCTTCCGTCCCAATGACAACTGTTTTTGAAATGTGGTGTTTTTCTTGAAACAAGGATTGCTGATAAAGCATCAGTACAGAGGAGACACCTTTCTCCCATATTTATTCTTACAGGAGAGAATTTTCCTTCCAAGTGGTAGATTTCCTCTCACTTCCTGTTGTCTTCTTGCGTTTGCAAGTAGGAGTCGTTTGTAAGTTGGATGTTTGAAAGTAGGGACCTGCCGTATATACTCTGCAGAAATAGGCCCCTTAGTTGTTGGTGTTGGCACAACACTGTAAGCACTCACAGTTACTCTTGGTTGGTGCTGGAACGCCCTGCTGTCAACTATTATATCAGGAATTTTAATTACATATAATTGTTGAACAGTGGTTGTAAAAATTGGGCCTTTGATGGTGGTGCTGGTGCCACAACACTGTAAGCCCTGACAGTTACTCTTGGTGGGTGCAGCAATGGGCCCTGCTGTGAATTATTAGATCAAGAATTGTAATTGCATGCCCCTGTTGAACAGGGGCTGAAAAATTGGGCCTTTCGTGGTGGTGGTGGTGGTGGTGTTGCCACAACACTGTAAGCCCTCAGAGTTACTCTTGGTGGGTGCAGCAATGGGCCCTGCTGTGAATTATTAGATCAAGAATTGTAATTACATGCCCCTTTTGAACAGGGGCTGAAAAATTGGGCCTTTCGTGGTGGTGGTGGTGGTGGTGGTGTTGCCACAACACTGTAAGCCCTCAGAGTTACTCTTGGTGGGTGCAGGAATGGGCTCTGCTGTGAATTATTAGATCAAGAATTGTAATTACATGCCCCTTTTGAACAGGGGCTGAAAAATTGGGCCTTTCGTGGTGGTGGTGGTGGTGGTGGCGTTGCCACAACACTGTAAGCCCTCAGAGTTACTCTTGGTGGGTGCAGCAATGGGCCCTGCTGTGAATTATTAGATCAAGAATTGTAATTGCATGCCCCTGTTGAACAGGGGCTGAAAAATTGGGCCTTAGGCACTGGTGCCACAACACTCCAACCCCTCACAGATACTGTACTTGGAGCACAGCAATGAGCCCTATGGCAAATTATTGCTAAAAAAATTGTAATTACACGCCCCTGTAAAACAGGGGCTGAAAAATTGGGCCTTAGCCACTGGTGGCGGCACCCATAAACAAAAATGATCTTCCAAGCTATCATCATCAATCGTATCATTGAGGACTCGGAGGAGGAGGATAGCCAGTCAACATAACAGCACAGGCACTCAGCATCAGCATCAGTCTTGAAGGGATGTGACATGTTAAAATCAATTAGTCTGTTATATCAGCATCAGGTGTGTGGTAGCTGGTGGTGATCCAAGACTGGTTCATCTTGATGAAAGTCAGTCGATCAACCGAGTCGGTGGACAGGCGCACCCTGTGATCCGTGACAAATCCTCCAGCAGCACTGAATGTGCGTTCCGAAAGAACGCTGGATGCAGGACAGGCCAGTAGCTCAATTGCATACTGTGCAAGCTCTGGCCAGTGATCCATCCTCAAGACCCAGTAAGCCAGAGGATTTTCGGTGGGGAAGGTGTCCAAGTCTGACCTTGCCCCTAGATATTCCTGCACCATGTTTATCAGACGCTGGCGATGGTTGCTGGAACCGATCATACTTTGGGGCTGCGGACTAAAGAATTGTCTGAACGCATCGGTCAGACGGCCACCTTCCCCACCGCTCCTTCTTTGACTGGCCGAAGCCTCAGCAACTCGTTGTCCAGGACCAGGAGTTTGTAACCTCCCAGTCTCTGGGAACGCGTTGCACAGACCTTTCTGCAAGGCCTCCCGGAGTTGTCTCATCCTCTGCTCCCTCTGCGAAGGTAACATAAGGTCCGCAACCTTACCCTTGTACCGTGGATCAAGGAGAGTGGCCAGCCAGTAATGGTCCCTCTCCTTGATCCGAAGAATACGAGGATCCTTCCGCAGACTTTGCAGGATCAGGGAGGCCATGCAGCGTAGGTTTGCTGAGGCATTCGCTCCGGAGTCCTCTGGGTCACTAAGGACGACATGATCCGCAGCCACCTCCTCCCAGCCACGTACAAGTCCACTGGTTTCTTGGGACTGTAAATCATCCCTAAAAGACTGCTGCTGATGATGCTGAGTGCCAGCCTCCACCTCCATGCTGACACAATCCTCCTCCTCCTCCTCCTCCTCCTCTTCCTGTGCGATGGGTGGGACAGAAGGAACACTGTCTGGGTAAAGGGGGCCTTGAGAGGCAAGGAAGTCCTCCTCTTCCTGCCTCTGTTCTGCCTCAAGTGCCCTGTCCATTATTCCACGCAGCGTGTGCTCCAACAGGTGGACAAGAGGTACAGTGTCACTGATGCATGCACTGTCACTGCTCACCATCCTCGTGGCCTCCTCAAATGGTGCCAGGACAGTGCATGCATCCCTGATCATGCCCCACTGGCGTGGAGAAAAAAACCAAGCTCCCCTGACCCTGTCCTGGTGCCGTAGTCGCACAGGTACTCATTGATGGCCCTCTGCTGCGTGTGCAGCCGCTGCAGCATGGCCAACGTTGAGTTCCACCTGGTGGGCATGTCACATATAAGGCGGTTCTTGGGCAGGTTCAACTCCTTTTGCAGCTCAGCCAGGCGAGCACTGGCATTCTAAGATCTGCGGAAATGCACACAGACTTTCCTGGCCTGCCTCAGGACATCCTGTAAGCCCGGGTACCTGCCCAAGAACCGCTGCACCACCAGGTTAAGGACGTGAGCCACACAGGGCACATGGGTCAGTTGTCCCTGTCGGAGGGCGGAGAGGAGGTTGGTGCCATTGTCGCAAACCACCATTCCTGGCTTAAGCTGGCGTGGCGTCAACCACCTCTCGGCCTGGCCCTGCAGAGCAGACAGGACCTCTGCCCCAGTGTGACTTCTGTCCCCCAAACACACCAGCGCAAGCACGGCATGGCATCTTTTTGCCTGCGTACTTGCGTAGCCCCGTGAACGGCTACGGAGCACCGCTGGTTCATAGGACAAACCACAGGAAGAGGCCATGGAGGAAGAAGAAGAGGAGGGGGTGGAGGAGAGAGGTGTGTCACAACCAGTAGTAGCATTTTGGAGGCGTGGCGGTGGAACAACCTCCAACACTACTGCACCTTGTCCTGCATCCTTCCCAGCTGCCAAAAGAGTGACCCAATGGGCCGTGAAAGAAAGGTAACGTCCCTGTCCATGCCTGCTGGACCATGAGTCAGCGGTAATATGCACCTTACCGCTGACCGCCCTGTCCAGCGAGGCCAAGACATTGCCTTCCACATGCCGGCAGAGAGCCGGAATAGCCTTCCGTGAGAAAAAGTGGCGTTTAGGAACCTGCCACTGAGGAACCGCACATTGCACAAACTCACGGAAGGGGGCCGAGTCTACCAACTGAAAAGGCAGCAGTTGAAGCGCTAACAATTTAGCCAAGCTAGCATTCAACCGCTGGGCATGTGGATGGCTGGGAGTGAACTTCTTTCGACGGTCCAGCAGCTGGGGCAGGGAAATTTGCCTGCTATAATCGGACGTCGGTGTACTGCTAGCAGAGTGGCCGCAAGTACTTGGCTGTGACACACCTAATTCTACACCTTCATTCCTCTCAGTGCATGTTTCAGAGAGGACTGAAGTTATAGTGGGGTTGGAGATCCCAGCTGATGCGGTGCAAGGAGAGGTCCGCTTTGTTCTTTGGTGTGGGTCTTTGAGGTAGGCTTGCCAACGAGCTGCATGGCAGGTCAACATATGTCTGGTCAGGCATGTGGTACCCAAGCGGCTGATGTTTTGGCCACGCGATATACGCTTGAGACATATGTTGCAAACAGCAGCTGTGCGATCTGATGCACTAGCCTCAAAAAAGGCCCACACCAAGGAACTTTTTGAATGACGGGCAGAGGCTGCGCCCTGCACAGGCGGAGCTCTGCGGTGTGATTCCGTCTGTGTACTGCCCTTACGCTGGCCACCAAAGGGCATCCTGCCTCGTTGGAGATGTGCCTCCTCCTCATCCTCCTCCTCCTCCTCTCTCCTATTAGGCACCCACGTGGAGTCAGTGACCTCATCATCCCCTCCCTCCTCATCACTGGAGCCAATCTGGCAGTATGCTGCAGCTGCTGGAACATGACTGCCAGATTGGTGTCCTTCTTGAGCATCCCCTCTGTCTGCTCTCACGCTACTGCCTTCCTGTAGCTGGGTTTCATCATCAGACCCTTCGAAACGCTGGGCATCCTCCTGGAGCATGTACCCAACACTGTGCTCAAACAGTTCGGGGGACTCCTCAGGAGGAGGACATGGTGGGTCTAGGGAAGGAGTGACTGATGATGAGTCTGACATTGATACCAGGGAAGAGGACGCTTTGGCAGCTGCTTTGCCAGTACCCTGAGCCTGGGTGAGAGAGGATGAGGAGGAGGAGGAGGGCTTGGTCATCCACTCTACCAAGTCTTCGGCATGATGTGGCTCAACATGTCCAGCTGCCGAAAAGAAGGACAAGCGTGTCCCATGGCCATGTGCTGATGACAATGCACCGCGTCCACGACCAGCACTGTTGCCCCCAGACACAGAGCCTGCTTGCCCTCTTTTATTGCCTCCTGACTGTCTGCCTCTCCTTGTTTGCCTTCCAGACATTCTAATAGATGGCCTGCAGGGAGATGGGAAAAAAGCAATAAGGGCTACCTTCAGGTGTCCTTCTCTGTCCCTTTACTTAAGGATTTCTAAATATGGTTGAGGATTATTGCTTTTGCACAGAATAGCACAACGACAATTTCCCTGACTGTCCAAAAAACAAGGATTTCAAAGATGGTTGATGAGGAATGCTTTAGCACACTATAGCACAAGGAGAATTCCCCTCACTTTCCTTCTTTGTCCCTAGAAACAAGGACTGGCACAGTGAAAGAAACTGACACTCTCCCTACCTAGAGTTTTCTGTCCCTAGAAAAAATGTTTTTTTAAAGCACACTATAGCACAAGGAGAATTCCCCTCACTTTCCTTCTTTGTCCCTAGAAACAAGGACTGGCACAGTGAAAGAAACTGACACTCTCCCTACCTAGAGTTTTCTGTCCCTAGAAAAAAATGTTTTTTTAAAGCACACTATAGCACAAGGAGAATTCCCCTCACTTTCCTTCTTTGTCCCTAGAAACAAGGACTGGCACAGTGAAAGAAACTGACACTCTCCCTACCTAGAGTTTTCTGTCCCTAGAAAAAATGTTTTTTTAAAGCACACTATAGCACAAGGAGAATTCCCCTCACTTTCCTTCTTTGTCCCTAGAAACAAGGACTGGCACAGTGAAAGAAACTGACACTCTCCCTACCTAGAGTTTTCTGTCCCTAGAAAAAATGTTTTTTTAAAGCACACTATAGCACAAGGAGAATTCCCCTCACTTTCCTTCTTTGTCCCTAGAAACAAGGACTGGCACAGTGAAAGAAACTGACACTCTCCCTACCTAGAGTTTTCTGTCCCTAGAAAAAATGTTTTTTTAAAGCACACTATAGCACAAGGAGAATTCCCCTCACTTTCCTTCTTTGTCCCTAGAAACAAGGACTGGCACAGTGAAAGAAACTGACACTCTCCCTACCTAGAGTTTTCTGTCCCTAGAAAAAATGTTTTTTTAAAGCACACTATAGCACAAGGAGAATTCCCCTCACTTTCCTTCTTTGTCCCTAGAAACAAGGACTGGCACAGTGAAAGAAACTGACACTCTCCCTACCTACAGTTTTCTGTCCCTAGAAAAAATGTTTTTTTAAAGCACACTATAGCACAAGGAGAATTCCCCTCACTTTCCTTCTTTGTCCCTAGAAACAAGGACTGGCACAGTGAAAGAAACTGACACTCTCCCTACCTACAGTTTTCTGTCCCTAGAAAAAATGTTTTTTTAAAGCACACTATAGCACAAGGAGAATTCCCCTCACTTTCCTTCTTTGTCCCTAGAAACAAGGACTGGCACAGTGAAAGAAACTGACACTCTCCCTACCTACAGTTTTCTGTCCCTAGAAAAAATGTTTTTTTAAAGCACACTATAGCACAAGGAGAATTCCCCTCACTTTCCTTCTTTGTCCCTAGAAAAAAGGACTGGCACAGTGAAAGAAACTGACACTCTCCCTACCTAGAGTTTTCTGTCCCTAGAAAAAAATGTTTTTTTAAAGCACACTATAGCACAAGGAGAATTCCCCTCACTTTCCTTCTTTGTCCCTAGAAACAAGGACTGGCACAGTGAAAGAAACTGACACTCTCCCTACCTAGAGTTTTCTGTCCCTAGAAAAAATGTTTTTTTAAAGCACACTATAGCACAAGGAGAATTCCCCTCACTTTCCTTCTTTGTCCCTAGAAACAAGGACTGGCACAGTGAAAGAAACTGACACTCTCCCTACCTAGAGTTTTCTGTCCCTAGAAAAAATGTTTTTTTAAAGCACACTATAGCACAAGGAGAATTCCCCTCACTTTCCTTCTTTGTCCCTAGAAACAAGGACTGGCACAGTGAAAGAAACTGACACTCTCCCTACCTACAGTTTTCTGTCCCTAGAAAAAATGTTTTTTAAAGCACACTATAGCACAAGGAGAATTCCCCTCACTTTCCTTCTTTGTCCCTAGAAACAAGGACTGGCACAGTGAAAGAAACTGACACTCTCCCTACCTACAGTTTTCTGTCCCTAGAAAACATGTTTTTTTAAAGCACACTATAGCACAAGGAGAATTCCCCTCACTTTCCTTCTTTGTCCCTAGAAACAAGGACTGGCACAGTGAAAGAAACTGACACTCTCCCTACCTAGAGTTTTCTGTCCCTAGAAAAAAATGTTTTTTTAAAGCACACTATAGCACAAGGAGAATTCCCCTCACTTTCCTTCTTTGTCCCTAGAAACAAGGACTGGCACAGTGAAAGAAACTGACACTCTCCCTACCTAGAGTTTTCTGTCCCTAGAAAAAATGTTTTTTTAAAGCACACTATAGCACAAGGAGAATTCCCCTCACTTTCCTTCTTTGTCCCTAGAAACAAGGACTGGCACAGTGAAAGAAACTGACACTCTCCCTACCTACAGTTTTCTGTCCCTAGAAAAAAAGTTTTTTTAAAGCACACTATAGCACAAGGAGAATTCCCCTCACTTTCCTTCTTTGTCCCTAGAAACAAGGACTGGCACAGTGAAAGAAACTGACACTCTCCCTACCTAGAGTTTTCTGTCCCTAGAAAAAATGTTTTTTTAAAGCACACTATAGCACAAGGAGAAATCCCCTCACTTTCCTTCTTTGTCCCTAGAAACAAGGACTCGCACAGTAAAACACACTGACACTCTCCCTACCTATCCTTCTCTTTCCCTAAACTAAAGGAATCCAGGTTAAGCAAGAAAGAAATAAATGTCACTGTCCCTGCCTATGCTTGTCTTTCCCTGCTCCGGAACACACTACACTAGGCCGCCGTGCTGGCGGCCTTTTATAGTGTGGGGCGTGTACTAAACACCCTCAGCAATAATTGGCCACAGGCGCGAACGGCCCAAATCGTTCGATCTTCGTCGAACGATCGAACAGCCGATGTTCGAGTCGAACGTATGTTCGAATCGAACACGAAGCTCATCCCTACCCTTAGAGAACTTAAAAAAGTATGTTTTTACTATCTCATCTTGTATCGTATATCGTTGTTTCTGCAATGACTGCTGTATTGTATGCAATAGTGTACTTATTGAGGTCTATTTCTGTTATTTTGTAGTTTCACCTGGCTTGTTCTAATAAAACTGAGATCAAAGAAATATGGTATCTGAAGTTGTTGGGACAAGGAGGTTTAGCTATATGTCCTTGAGACAGAACAATGTCGGAAAAAAAAAATATTATACACTTTACTAGGTACTATAACTACATTCATCCCAGGGAGCATCTAGCCATATAAATAACACACAACTGTGTGGTGCCTAAATAACAATTTGTTGAGTAATCAAAGGGATAATGTTTTGTGTTATAAGGGTGGCACCCTCCTAGAGTAGTGTTGATTGTTAGGCAAATTTAGTTGGCTCCTCTGTAGTCATTGTAGCGGGGGTTGATTATTCAGGCCTGCTCAGTGCCTCCCAGGCTTCTACTTTGATTGCTTCCCTTTGTAATCTAGAGATGTTTAGAATTATAGTGTGATGAAGAAGAGTAAGCAGTGTGCATATTTATGGGACTCCAGCCAATTTCTCAGAAGGTGTGCTTGGTAGGTGATTGGAGAGGTCATAAATAGTCTGTGGCCTGAGACAGGAGAGCAGCATTCCTGGGTCTAGTCCTGCTGGAGGAGACCCATGTGCACTATTAAAGGTGCCCCTAAGAAGACATTGAGGTCCTAGCTAAAAGTCCTAGATTAAGGGCCTGTTTGGAAGTTCAGTCCTGCAGTCGGTTTGGGTCTGGAGAAGCTCACTGGAGAGAGCTAGGAGGAAGTTGGTGGGAAAGGTGTCCAGCTGTCCTATGGTGGGGTGAGTGTGCATCTCCCTCACTGAAGAGTCACCAGTGGATTAAACAGGGGCAGAAAAATTGGGCCTTAGGCAGTGGTGGTGGTGCCACACCACTGCAACCCCTCACAGATACTCTAGTTGAGCGCAGGAAGAAGCCCTGCTGCAAAATATTACTAGGTGATAGAGGATAAGGAGGATGAGGACGGCTTTGTGATTCTTTCTACCAACTCTTCTGCATGTTGTGGCTCAACACGGCTAGCAGTGGAAAAAAAGGACAAGCGTGCTCAACAGGCACGACCAGCACTGTTGGCTGTAGACACAGAGCCTGCTTGCCCTCTTTTAGTGGCCTGTGAGCGTCTGCTTCTCCTTGGTGGCCTTCCAGACATACTGTAAAATTGGATTAGCAAAACACTGCCTGAAATTTACTAGAAAAAGTACATCAGGAATGGCCTGCAGTCAGGTATAGGCTTGGCTACACTAGAATGCAGTGGATATATATGTAGGAGACAGTATATATATTTTCTGCACTGCAGATCACTGAATCACCTGCCTGCCTGACAGTGTATTTGAATACGTACACCAGAAATGGCCTGCAGTCAGGTATAGGCTTGGCTACACTAGAATGCAGTTAATATATATATGTAGGAGACAGTATATATATTTTCTGCACTGCAGATCACTGAATCACCTGCCTGGCCTGCCTGCCTGACAGTGTATTTGAATACGTACACCAGGAATGGCCTGCAGTCAGATCTAGCTACACAGGATACAGTGTGTATATATACAGTATACTTTATATACAAGCCGGGATGTATATATATATATATATATATATATATATATATATATACTAAATACACTGCAGCTAACTGAATCGCCTGCCTGCTCAATCTAAATTAAATTACACTATCTCTCTCTCTCAACGCCAGCAACACACTACACAGGGCCGACGTGCAGGCAGCCTTATATAGTGTGGGGCGTGGACTTAACCCCCTGAGCCATAATTGGCCAAAGGCACCCTGCCTTTGGCCAATTATGGCTCTCTTTGCTGACAGCACTGTGATTGGCCAAAGCATGCGGGTCATAGTGCATGCTTGGCCAATCATCAGATAGCAATGCACTGCTATGTCGCAGTGCATTATGGGGCGTTCCGCCCCACTCGAATTTGGCGGCGAACGCCCCATAATGTTCGTTTTTCGACGAACGGGCGAACAGCCAATGTTCGAGCCGAACTCGTGTTCGACCCGAACAGAAAGCTCATCCCTACTAGAGAGTGAAATTTTTGCCCATTTTTCTTTGCAAAATATCTCAAGCTCTGTCAGATTGGATGGAGAGCGTCTGTGAACAGCAATTTTCAAGTCTTGCCACAGATTCTCAATTGGATTTAGGTCTGGACTTTGACTGGGCCATTGTAATACATGAATATGCTTTGATCTAAACTATTCCATTGTAGCTTTGGCTGTATGTTTAGGGTCGTTGTCCTGCTGGAAGGTGAACCTCCAACCCGGTCTCAAGTCTTTTGCAGACTTTAACAGGTTTTCTTCTAAGATTGCCCTATATTTGGCTCCATCCATCATCACATCAACTCTGACCAGCTTCCCTGTCCCTGCTGAAGATAAGCACCCCCACAACATGATGGTGCAACCACCATGTTTCACGGTGGGGATGGTGTGTTCAGGGTGATATGCAGTGTTAGTTTTCCACTACACATAGCGTTTTGCTTTTAGGCCAAAAAGTTGTGCCATACTCTTTCCATTTTCGGATGATGGATTTAACAGTGATCCGTGAGATGTTCAAAGCTTAGGATATTTTTTTATAACCTAACCCTGCTTTAAACTTCTCCATAACTTTATAACTGACCTGTCTGGTGTGTTTCTTAGCCTTCAGATGCTATTTGTACACTATGGTTCTCTAACAAACCTCTGAGGGCTTCACAGAACAGCTGTATTTATACTGAGATTAAATTACACACAGGTGGACTCTATTTACTAATTAGGTGACTTCTGATGGCTACTGGCTCCCCTAGATTTTAGTTAGGGGTATCAGAGTAAAGGGGGCTGAATACAAATGCACGCCACACTTTTCAGATAATTGTTTGTAAAAAAAAAAGAAAACCATTTATCGATTTCCTTCCACTTCACAATTATGTGCCACTTTGTGTTGGTCTATCACATAAAATACATTTACATTTTTGGTTGTAACATGACAAAATGTGGAACTCTTCAAGGGGTATGAATACTTTTTGAAGGGACTGTATATAAGGGACCTTCTTCCATTGACCATCCTTCTCCCACTAACCACCAATGTAAGTGGGTTCTTATTCCAGTGGCCAACAGTGTAAGTATATCCTTCTCCCAATAACTAACTATCAGTGTAAGTGGGTCCTTCTTCCAATAGCCAGATGTGTAAGTGGGTCCTTCTCCCAATCCCCACCATTGTAAAAGGGGGCTTCTCCCTTTGTCCACCCTTCTCCCAATGGCCACCCTTCTCCCAATGACCACCAGAGTAAGTAGGCCCTCCTCCCAATGGTCACCCTTGTCCCAGTAGCCACCAGTGTATGTGGGTTCTTCTCCCAATAGCCACCTGTGTAAGTGGGTCCTTCTCTCAATCCCCACCATTGTAAGTGGACCCTTCTCCAATTGACCTCCATTCTCCCAATGACCACCAATGTAAGAGGGTCCTTCTCCCAATGGCCACCCTTCTCCCATTGGCCACCAATATAAGTGGGTCCTTCTCCCAGTTACCACGAATATATAAGATACCTTCTTCCATTGACCACCCTTCTCCCACTTGCCACCAATGTAAGTGGGTCCTTGTCCCAGTGGCCACCAGTGTAAGTATATCCTTCTCGCAATGACTATCAGTGTAAGTGGGTCCTTCTGCCTATCCCCACCATTGTAAGAGGGCCCTTCTCTGTTTGACCACCCTTCTCCCAATGGCCACCCTTCTCCCAATAGCCACCAGTGTAAGTGGGTCCTTCTCCCAATGACCACCGGTGTAGGTGGGTCTTTCTCCCAATTACCAAAATTGTAGGAGGGCCTTTCTCCCATCGACCACCCTTCCCCCAATGACCACCAGTGTATGCAGGACCTTCTCCCAATGGCCTCCTGTGTAAGTGGGTCCTTCTCTCAATCACTACCATTATAAGTGGACCCTTCTCCCAATGACCACCAATGTAAGAGGGCCCTTCTCCCAATGGCCACCCTTCTCCCACTGACTACCAATATAAGTAGGTCCTTCTCCCAATGGCCACCAGTCTAAGAAGGCCCTTCTCCCAATGACCACTAGTGAAGGTGTGTATTTCTCGCAATGACCACCAGTGTAAGCAGGTCCTTCTCCCAATGACTATTAGTGTAAGTGAATAATTTTCATAATGGCCACCAGTGTAAGTGGGTCCTTCTCCCAATGACCACCAATGTAAGATGGACATCTTCCCACTGACCACCGATATAATGGAGCATTTCACTTACCACAGGTGTAAGGGGACACTTTACTGAATACAATATTAACTATTAGTGTTTCTTTTCTGGCTATTATTATTAATAATTGTATTTTACAATTACTGAAATTAATTTGAATAAGTGTCAAATACACAAAGCCTGTCATATGCCTTATTTTTTTTACTTATTCTTAATTTACAACTTACTGTTCCATGCTATTATACCATGATATATAACTATTGTCAGGGTTCCCGAGACCTAAAAGTTATTTTCAAGGGTGCGTCAATGTCAGAAAAATTGAGCAAAGCTAGCCTAGAAACATCTACTGCATTTTTACATTCGAGGGCTGGAAAAGAGCTCAGATTTTAGTGCCTGCCTTATGAACTTTGAAGATGAATTTCTCCAAAATGCCTAAAGCTACAGAGGAGACGGAAAGGGTTGCTTTAAATTACTTTTGCTACACGTTCGGAATTTGTAAAGACTTTAGCGTGCATAGCCTGAACACAGAGTTAGTCTGTTTCACTTTTCCAAAAACTCTCCACCCCCTTTGCCAATAATCATCAATAATTCATTAATAAACAACTTAAAAACAAAAAGTCCACTTCAGAGCTTGCAATTTAAACTAGATATCCATTTTTTTTTTTTGCTGCTTACATGGCCTGGCAGCTGAGATAAATTGTGAAAGCATTGCTCGCAGAACATCTATATCGTCCTTTAATCTCTGCAGTGCAGCATTTCTAATAAATCCAATGTACAGCTTTACCGAAACACTTTATTTTAACCTGGAGTGAACCCTTGAGCTTCTACAGACCTCAGAGAACAAAATTGTCTCTGTACGGCAGTTCAAAAGGGTAATTACGGTATTTAGCACTTTGCAGAAAGTGATAACGAACCGCTGCTTTCTACGCATTCTTTGCCTTATTATGTGGCCCGTCTCTCTTTTTTTTTTTTTTTTTTTTTCTTCGGTTTAATGGACCCTCAGATCTCTTTGTATTTGTGTGAAGCATGGCGAACCCATACTCACACTGCAGGGAGTATCAATCCAGAATGCTGTAAAAGGTTTCCCCATTTACCATCACATAAACCGGCCAAGATCAATGTTAGCTACCCGCAAGTCCAAGCCTCGCACGCCATTCTTTGCCTGTTTTTTCTGAAACATTAGACGTTGTTATTAAGTCTTTTCACCGGCTGGGAACATGTATTTAGAAAAAGTTTTTCCTCTTTTCTTTTCTTTTTTTTTCCTTTTAAATATCTCCTTGCAGCTTTTTTTTTCCAGCTTTTTGGGTTCTTTGATTTGCTTTTTCCATTATTTTAGGTGCAAAAAGGCAAAAATAAACTTAAAACAAAAAAAGAGACAAGGAGAAGATAGATGTTGTTTTTCTGTATCCAAATGTTTATTTCTAGGTGATATCAATACCATTGGTAGAAGATTGATATGAAAACACAGATTAAACTACTATGAATCAAAAGGTGAAATGATCAGAAGGAAAACTTCGAATTTTCTTGCCGACCTGTCTGAGATGTATTTACCATACAGTGCGGGGCTATTGTGTGACACCAGACGGGGCCAGATAGAGATCCTGCATATACGAGAGATCTGACGGCCTTAGATGGATCAATCTCTATTCGTTGCTTTAGTGTTGGAAAAAGGAATACAATAAGGGAAGAGAAGAACATGTATCCACTGTAAGAACTTCAATCAGTCCAGCAGCTAAGAATAACCAGGACAAAACAGAAGAGGAAAATCGGAGGAAGGAGTTGTCGCTAAGCTTGCTTTTGTCTTGTGAGGTCAATATATAGCGAGATGTAAAAATTCACGGTGCAATGTCGGTACGAAGGCCAACCAATTAATTCAGATGAATAAGACCCAAGTTGTGTTAGTTGTTTTTAATAAATTGGGAAGAAATGTCAATGTCTAGCTTAAGTCCAATAAGGATAAAGTACAACCAAAAGCTCCTGGATGAAGGTCAAACAGGCCCCAAATCATATTACTGTGGTATGTACAAGCATCATAAAGTAAACCAATTGGTGGTCAGTGTGAAGAATGTCCCTTACATTGGTGGTCAGTGTGAAGAATGCTCCTTACATTGGTGATCAGTGGGAAGAATGTTCCTTGCATTGGTGGTCAGTGGGAAAAATGTCCCTTACATTGGTGATCAGTGGGAAAAATGTTCCTTACATTGGTGGTCAGTGGGAAGAATGCTCCTTACATTGGTGGTCAGTGGGAAGAATGCTCCTTACATTGGTGGTCAGTGGGAAGAATGTCCCTTACATTAGTGATCAGTGGGAAGAATGCTCCTTACATTGGTGCTCAATGGGAAGAATGCACCTTACATTGGTGGTCAGTGGGAAGAATGCTCCTTACATTGGTGGTCAGTGGGAAGAATGCTCCTTACATTGGTGGTCAGTGGGAAGAATGCTCCTTACATTGGTGATCATTGGGAAGAATGCTCCTTACATTGGTTCTCAATAGGAAGAATGCTTCTTACATTGGTGGTCAGTAGGAAGAATGTCTCTTACATTGGTGATCAGTGGGAATAATACCCTTTACATTGATGGTCAGTGATACGAATGCTCCTTACATTGGTGGTCAGTGGGAAGAATGTCCCTTACAGTGTGGTCAGTGGGAAGAATGTCCCTTACATTGGTGATCAGTGGGAATAATACTCCTTACATTGATGGTCAGTGATACGAATGCTCCTTACATTGGTGGTCAGTGGGAAGAATGATCCTTACATTGGTAGGCAGTGAGAAGAATGATCCTTACATTGGTGGTCAGTGGGAAGAATGATCCTTACATTGGTGATCAGTGGGAAGAATGTTCCTTACATTGGGGGTCAGTGGGAAGAATGTTCCTTACATTGATGATCAGTGGGAAGAATGTTCCTTACATTGGTAATCAGTGGGAAGAATATTCCTTACATTGGTGATCAGTGGGAAGAATGTCCCTCACATTGGTGATCAGTGGGAAGAATGTTCCTTACATTGGTGATCAGTGAGAAGAATGTCCCTTACATTGGTGGTCAGTGGGAAGAATTCACCTTACATTGGTGATCAGTGGGAAGAATGCTTCTTACATTGGTGGTCATTGGGATGAATGTCCCTTACATTGGTGGTCAATGCGAAGAATGCTACCCTTACAGACATCTAAAAAAATCATTGTTGGACCCAAAACTATGCAGGCATCATCAGATGGGAAATTATTAGCCACAGCTCAATGAATCCCCAACAATCTCTAGAGAAGAGGTCTCCAAACTTTCTAAACAAAGAGCCAGTTTTGTGTCCTTCAAATTTTTTTTTGGGGGGGGGGGGGGCGCACTGTGGCCAGTGGAAGTAGAAAATGTCCTGGAGTCAGGGGGAGTAAACAATGCCTCATGATTGGTATTAGGAGAGTAATGGTGCCCAATCGTTGGGATCAATAGTAGGAATAGTGTGCCATAATTAATGTCAATGGCAGGAATAGTGCCCCATCATTGGGGGCAAAAAGGTGCCTCATTGTCGGTGTCAGTGCCAGGAACTATACCCCACTATTGGGGCCGGATAAAAGCAAGCAAACGGCAGCATCTGGCCCCTTGGTGACCACTGCTTAAGAAGAGCCCTGAGTGGGAAAGGCTGTTGTATCCTATTTTCTACCATGAAATACATGAATAAATGAGGAATTATCTTCAAAAAGTTCATGGAAATTAATCTTTGGTTAGATTCAGTATAACAGGTATAAGTACTCCAGATGCAACACAGGAATTCGGGAGAGTGTGGCATCGACCATGTGTCTTATGATGGTGCGTTTGTAGGGCGATTTGTAAAGTTTTAGCAGATAGAGTGGACCTGAGTTCATAAACTCTTTAGGATTGGGCAAGACTAGAAGATGTAAAGCATGTCCCTGGGTTGGGTCACCCAAAATCTGATTCTGCTGAAACTCAGAATCTGTCACACACTGTGTGAGTGACATGGGATACAGCTGTCAGGTTTTAGGTGACTTTCATGTAGGTGAGTTTTATAAATGAATGAATACAATTTAAATTAATTAATGAACATGATCTAAGAAATAATATCACATCCGAAGTCCCCCCCCCCCATCTCAAATCAGAGTCCGTTGTCTACATGTACTACCTTACAGGCTTCACCACAGTGGCAGCATAAGGTTTGGTGATAAGCAGGGCAGCACATTGGGCAGGAGGCAAAGAAGGTTTGAAAGGAGGGCAGGAGGCAGAGCAGGTCTGGATGGAGAGCAGGAGGCAGAGCAAGTCTAGACAAACGGCAGGAGGCAGAGCAGGTCTAGAAGCAGGGCAGGAGGCAGAGCAGTTCTGGAATGAGGGCAGGAGGCAGAGCAGGTTTGGAAGGAGGGCAGGAGGCAGAGAAGGTTTGGAAGAAGGGCAGGAAGCAGAGAAGGTTTGGAAGGAGGGCAGGAGGCAGAACAGGTCTGGACAGAGGGTAGGATGTGGAGCAGGTCTGAACTGAGGGCAGTAGGCAGGGCAGGAGGCAGAGCAGGTCTTAATGGAGGGCAGGAGGCAGAGCAGGTCTGAACTAAAGGCAGAAGGCAGGGCAGGATGCAGAGCAGGTCTTGATGGGGGGGGGAGCAGAGCAGGTCTGGACGGGGGCAGGAGGCAGAGCAGGTCTGGACAGGGGGCAGGAGGCAGGAGGCAGAGCAGGTCTAGACAGAAGGCAGGAGGCAGAGCATGTCTAGAAGAAGGGCAGGAGGCAGAGCAGTTCTGGAATGAGGGTAGGAGGCAGAGAAGGTTTGGAAGTAGGGCAGGAGACAGAGCAGGTCTAGACAGCGGGCAGGAGGCAGAGAAGGTCTATACGAAGGGCAGGAGGTAGAGCAGGTCTGGACAGAGGGTAGAATGTGGAGCAGGTCTGAACTGAGGGCAGAAGGAAAGGCAGGGGGCATAGCAGGTCTTGATGGAGGGCAGGAGGCAGAACAGGTCTGAACTAAGGGCAGAAGGCAGGGCAGGAGGCAGAGCAGGTCTTGATGGAGGGCAGGAGGCAGAGCAGGTCTGGAAAGGGGGCAGGAGGCAGAGCAGGTCTGAACTAAGGGCAGGAAGTGTCCTCATCAGAATTCTGTGGTTGCCCTATATGCTGCCACTCTAGATCAACATCATGTGTTTTTATGGTGCAGTTGGGCCAGCGGCCAGCACCATAGCAGCAAACTATGCTGTGTGTCTTGGTCGCTCAGCCACATTGCTTGTTATGGTGCTGGCAGCCAACCTAACAGGACCCTGAAAATGCATGACTCAAATACAGTGCACGTTGCTGCAGGCTGGGTAAACTCTCATAGTGGACTATTGGTGGCCTGTGGGCTGTAGTTTGGAGACCCCTGCCCTACGCTGACCACCAGTGAAAATGGAGACTTCTCTGAACACCCGTATAAGGGGCCACTAGTGTGAGGTAGCACTACACTTTTCACAGTCTGCTTTTCTTTTCTGGCCATCATTATTTGTTTTATTTAATTATTATTATTACTAAAAATTATTTTATTGCTGCATAGTGAAGCCCTGGGTGTCAAATACCTTAAAAATGCCACATTCCTTATCCTCCTATTTATTCTTATAGCCACAGCTGTGCACACTTATGTCCCATGAGCTATAGATATATAAATTATAGACAAGGGTTCCCTGAGACCTGAACATGCATTTAAAGGGGTTGTAAAGGTTTGTTTTTTATTTTCTAAATAGGTTCCTTTAAGCTCGTGCATTGTTGGTTCACTTACCTTTTCCTTTGATTTACCTTCTAAATGTTTTTTTTCTTTATCTGAATTTCTCACTTCCTGTTTCTCCTCACTAAACTTCACACCATCATCCGAGTGGTGTGGAGTCAGCCAGAACAGCTTACTGAACAGCTTACTGAGGAGGAACAGGAAGTGAGAAATTCAGACAAAGAAAACAAAGAAAAAAACTATTTAGAAGGGAAATCTAAGGAAAAGGTAAGTGAACCAACAATGCACTAGCTTAAAGGAACCTATTTAGAAAATAAAAAACGAACCTTTACAACCCCTTTAAGGTTTTCTCCGTGTTAAAAGGGTTGTCATAGGCGGTCATAGACTTTGTGATAACAGCATCTTCTGAACCTCCTATAGTTATACCCTGCTATCTTCCTCAACTTAATACAACCACACAATTGTTCTACAAGCCTGGATACATTGGTATTCAGCTATGATTAATTTTGCTGCATGACCCTGGCACACAATATTACATAACAATACTTCATAGCAGTGAAACTGTATTTACCATGTAACGCAAGGCCAGCACAGTCAAGGTTACTGATGCACTTAAAGAGAGCTATTTAATCATGAGAGCTTGGAATTAGAGGGCGAGGGTCAAATGATTTAATAACTCCCCAGAAAGGACTAATCTAGTAATACAGAGTAATACGCGCATCATACAGACAATGGGATACAATTGATCAGTTTTGCTGATCTGCAGATACTGGACGGTAAATCAGAAAACAATCTGACAGGCGTGCCGGCAATGCAGGTGCATCAATACACAAAGCGCAAAGTCTCTTATTAAACAAAGGAGAGTGAGACGCTGCGGACGGCCAGCAGAGGGCAGCGACGAGGTTTGGAAACGCAAGAGTCGTTTTCCGTAGACTTTCGCAGCGCTGCGGATGAAAAGTTTAAAAAGATGAAGTTAACATATGCTTCTCATGGCATATTTCCCCCGAGACAGCAGAACCATTTATTCTATACAATTAATGTTTCTTCACCGTACTCTTAGATGAACATAATGTGCAACACGCTAAGGGAAAACATCATTAGAATTAATTATTCACACGATGGATAGATTTTCTTTACACCAACTAATGTAGACATGTAGCAATGACTCTTGCATTGGGGATTAAACACAGTTCTATCACAAACATTCAGAAAGAATCACATCATGATTTAATGTGCATGTGGCGCTTGAATAAAGACGACGGATAAAACAAAATGCAGCAATTCTGTCACCAAGATCATACGATTGCATCACAGGAGATGGATAATGTGCTTGTTGATATCTTAGCTGGATAGGAAGGACATTTCATCCTAGCGTCGCACCATAAAAAGATCTCAACGAGTTAAAATAATCAATGTGGTACCATGTTGAAGTACTGCCAGAGTAATCAGAACCACTAATGTAACCATATTGTAAAGAAACAATGTTACAGCCCCAACATACCCAAGGTATTCTTAACAAAGAAGAGCCCCAAGGCACCTAGGGAGTGTCTGGTCTAGGATCCCTCAGGGCCAAGTGGGTTTTCCCAGAGTACCCCCATCCACCACAACCAAGGGCCCTATACCATTACCAGTATTCCCACTACTGGTGTTCCTGTGCAGGGAGCGATATAAAGATGGTACTGGAGGGGTGGGGCAATGTACCCTCTAGGGAAGGGAATGAGGGGAGGTTTGTAGATGTAATAATCAAAGAGAGGGGTCCAGAGGGTGCAGAAAGGGGAGGAAGGAAGGTAACCTCAAAGTGGGGGAGATGGCGAGGGGGGTGAGGTGAGGACTCCTATTTGCAACTCAATTAGGCACCTAAAGTCTAGGATCCCTCAGGGGCCCAGTGACCACAATGTTTCCCCAGAGAACCCCCATCCATCAAAGCCAAGGGCCCAATATCATTACCAGTATTCCCAATACTGATGTTCCTGTGAAGGGAGGGATATAAAGATGGTACTGGAGGGGTGGGGCAATGTACCCTCTAGGGAAGGGAATGAGGGGAGGTTTGTAGATGTAATAATCAAAGAGAGGGGTCCAGAGGGTGCAGGAAGGGGAGGAAGGAAGGTAACTTCGAAGTGGGGGAGATGGCGAGGTGAGGACTCCTATTTGCAGCTCAATTAGGCACCTAAAGTCTAGGATCCTTCAGGGGCCCAGTGACCACAATGTTTCCCCAGAGAACCCCCATCCATCAAACCCAAGGGCCCAATATCATTACCAGTATTCCCACTACTGATGTTCCTGTGAAGGGAGGGATATAAAGATGGTACTGGAGGGGTGGGACAATGTACCCTCTAGGGAAGGGAATGAAGAGAGGTTTGTAGATGTAATAATCAAAGAGAGGGGTCCAGAGGGTGTAGGAAGGGGAGGAAGGAAGGTAACCTCAAAGTGGGGGAGATGGTGAGGGGGGTGAGGTGAGGACTCCCATTTTGCAGCTCAATGAGGCACCTAAGGTCTAGGATTCCTCAGGGGCCCAGTGACCCCATTGTTTCTCCAGAGAACCCCCATACATCAAAGTCAAGGACTCAATACCATTACCAGTATTCACACTACTGGTGTTCCAGTAAAGATGGCACAGGGAGGGTGGGGCAATGTTCTCTCTAGGGAAGGGGATGAGGGGAGGTTTGTAGGTGTAATATTTGAAGAGAGAGATCCAGAGGGTAGAGGAAGGGGAGGGGGTTTCGCTGATTCCTCAGGGGCCCAGTGTACCTATGTTTTTTCCCAGAGAACCAACAACCACCACAGCCAAGGCCCAATACCATTTTCAGTATTCCCACTACTGATGTTCCGGTGCAGTGAGGGATATCAAGATTGTACTGGAGGGGTTGGGCAATGTTCCCTCTAGGGAAGGGAATGAGGGGAGGTTTGTGGGTGTTATAATTGAAGAGAGGGGTCTATAGGAAGTGGAGAAAGGGGGGGGGAGAGAGATAGCGAGGAGGGGGTCTGGTCAGGACTCCCATTTGCAGTTCAATGGGTTGGAGCAGGAGAAGCAAAAGTGGTGGGAAAACTACTCTGGATTTCTGGCTGATGTTCCAGATATGAGGTCTTTTTACTCATCTGTGAAGGTATAAGTTATTCATTGGTGACAAGTGGTTTAAAGGAGGTTCCCAATGTTGGATTTGTGGGTCAACGAGCAGCAGCAATCAATGTGGAACAATGTTGAAGAATTGCAGGAGTAAACAGAACCATTAAGGTAACAATACCGGAAAGAAAAAATGTTACAGCCCCAACATACCCAAGGTCTTCTTAACAAGGTAGAACCCCAAGGCACCTATGGTTTCTGTGGTCCAGGATTCTTCATGTGCCTGTTTTTTTCCCAGAGACCTCCCATTTACCACAACCAAGTTACCCTCAATGGAAGTGGTAAGGTCCTCCAATCTTCCGTTATCAGTGATGTGCTGGGGCCAATGTTGGATTTGTGGGTAAATGAGCAGCAACAATCAATGTGGAACAATGCTTAAGTATTTTCAGAGCAATCAGAACTAATGTAACCATACTGGAAAGAAACAATGTTATAGCTCCAACATGCCCAAGGTCTTCTTAACAAGGAAGAGCCCCAAGGCACCTAGGATGTTTCTGGTCTAGGATGCCTAAGGGCCATAGTGACCTCATCGTTTTTCCCAAAGAATCCCCCACCACCACCAAGGGCCCAATACCATTACTGGTGTTCCTAGTAAGTTCTCAAGTTCGATCAGCATCAATTCGAGTTTTGAGAATGCCCCTGCACACCTCAACAATAGGGATGAGCTCCGGCGTGTTTGCATACTCCACGTGCCGAGCCCGCCAGGAAGTCAGCACGGCGCTGCGCTAATCACAGGGAGGGAGACATGTCCCGATGCGCGGCTGCAGAGATTGGGACATGTCTCCCTCTCTGTGATTAGCGCAGAGCCGTGCCGACTTCCTGGCGGGCTCGGCACGTGGAGTATGCGAACACGCCGGAGCTCATCCCTACTCAACAATACTTCAGCATGGGACCTTAACGAGACCGGACCCCAACCTCCAGTATCTGCCATGAATCCCCACTGGTGGGATCTACACTAGCCCTTCTAAAGAGCAGGTGGTGCCAGTTCAGTTTACCACACCACAAACAATGTCCTATAATATAGGAAATCCTAGTGCTGGGTTCAAGGCCTATGCGTTGCTTTTAAAGTAGAATTTGTTCTTTACTTACCAGCAGTGAAAGTGGAACTAGACTGTATCTGAGCACTACATAGCAAACCCCCATCCTAGGGTGACCAGACATCCCCAGTTTCCGGGGACAGTCCCCGGATTGGGGACACTGTCCCCGGACCAAATCTGTTCCCAGTTTTGTCCCCGGATTGGATTTGAACAGGGGCTGGGGCAATTTCAAGGACAGTCAGTGCAGAATTAATAAAAAAAAATTAAAATCTGAATTACACACCCCCACTCCACCGCACCTACTAGCTTGGGGGGGGGTCTATTTTTTTCCATTATCTGTGCCCCTTTCTGATGATCATGTGCTGGTCGGAGAGGAGGGAATATTTCTTCCGTTTCGGGTGCATGCCCATCCAGCTCCGCTCACATGTTCTTCTCCCTCGGCCAGCCGCCTGCCTGCTTATCTCCTTGCCTTCCCTGGTGGAGTGATCTTCCTCCGCTCCCCACCCAGTAGTAGCCGGGGCCTGGAGAGTAAGACTTGACAGGCTGTGAGGCGGGCGGCGGTGGCGACAGGGAGAGAGTCGCTGATTGCCGACATTACTAGTAAAGAAAAAAAAATATGTCCCCGGATTTCATTTTAAAAATCTGGTTACCTTACCCCCCCTCCCCATCCATCCATGTCTCCATGCTTTATTTTGCAGAGGGATCACTTTAAATCCCCACCCCAACCCCTAGCATTTCTAGCTGTGGCTATCTTGAATAAGGGCAGATGATTCATGTAGCATTTACCTCCTGGAATCCATCTGCCCTTAGCTCAGGCATGCAGGTAGGAGGGTGTGCTTAGGTGAGAAAGCCCCTCCTCCCAGGAAGACTCCTATGATACAATTCTGTCTAAAAAGTTCACAGCAGAAGCACAAAGTCTTCTAAATGATTCTCTCGGTAGCTCAGGCCCCCTGCTCTACCCTCCCTAAATATCGGATTGTCCATAGTCTGGCCACACTTCTACTTTAGATAGTGCAAGCAAGATGTTTGTCAAACAAATAAAATGGCCAGATGATAAACAAATGGCCAACAATGTCTGTTTATGGTTAGTTATGGATTAGACAAGAATATGAATATATTCTGCACTGGAGAAAGATGGTCCTCATTCTTCATTCATCAGACTGAAGACTTCTGGCTGTGAGCATGGGCGTCCGCTCCATAGGGCAAGGGGGGTCGTTTGCCCCCCCTTGGAATTCGAGAAGGTGTTGGCCAAATTGGCAGTGTTCTACACCCTCCGCCGCCCTTACACCCACTTCCAGCCCCGCTGGACCTGCTGAAGGTGAGAAGCAAGGAGAACCGGGCTGTGTGTGCGGTATGGAGGGAGAAGGGAAAGTCCTACAACACGTGTGTGTGTGTGTGACTGCAGAGACATGACGTCATAGGACATGTCAAACATATGGTCAGTGTGGTCAGTGTGCAGTGTAGTGGTCAGTGTGTAGTGTGTGTAGTGTCCAGAGGTGCAGGGTGCTGCTGTGTAATGTAAAGGGGTGCAGGGTGCTGTGTAATGTAAAGGGTTCCAGTGATGCAGGATGCTGTGTAATGTAAAGGGGTCCAGTGATGCAGGCTGCTGTGTAGTGTAAAGGGGTGCAGGGTGCTGTGTAATGTAAAGGGGTCCAGTGATGCAGGGTGCTGTGTAATGTAAAGGGGTCCAGTGATGCAGGGTGCTGTGTAATGTAAAGGGGTCCAGTGATGCAGGCTGCTGTGTAATGTAAAGGGGTCCAGAGATGCAGGGGGCTGTGTAATGTAAAGGGGTCCAGTAATGCAGGGGGCTGTGTAATGTAAAGGGGTCCAGTGATGCAGGGTGCTGTGTAATGTAAAGGGGTCCAGAGATGCAGGGTGCTGTGTAATGTAAAGGGGTCCAGTGATGCAGGGTGCTGTGTAATGTAAAGGGGTCCAGTGATGCAGGGTGCTGTGTAATGTAAAGGGGTCCAGAGATGCAGGGGGCTGTGTAATGTAAAGGGGTCCAGTAATGCAGGGGGCTGTGTAATGTAAAGGGGTCCAGTGATGCAGGGTGCTGTGTAATGTAAAGGGGTCCAGTGATGCAGGGTGCTGTGTAATGTAAAGGGGTCCAGTGATGCAGGGTGCTGTGTAATGTAAAGGGGTCCAGTGATGCAGGGTGCTGTGTAATGTAAAGGGGTCCAGTGATGCAGGGTGCTGTGTAATGTAAAGGGGTCCAGTGATGCAGGGTGCAGTGTAATGTAAAGAGGTCCAGTGATGCAGGGTGCAGTGTAATGTAAAGAGGTCCAGTGATGCAGGGTGCTGTGTAATGTAAAGGGGTCCAGAGATGCAGGGGGCTGTGTAATGTAAAGGGGTCCAGTAATGCAGGGGGCTGTGTAATGTAAAGGGGTCCAGTGATGCAGGGTGCTGTGTAATGTAAAGGGGTCCAGTGATGCAGGGTGCTGTGTAATGTAAAGGGGTCCAGTGATGCAGGGTGCTGTGTAATGTAAAGGGGTCCAGTGATGCAGGGTGCTGTGTAATGTAAAGGGGTCCAGTGATGCAGGGTGCTGTGTAATGTAAAGGGGTCCAGTGATGCAGGGTGCTGTGTAATGTAAAGGGGTCCAGTGATGCAGGGTGCAGTGTAATGTAAAGGGGTCCAGTGATGCAGGGTGCTGTGTAATGTAAAGGGGTCCAGTGATGCAGGGTGCAGTGTAATGTAAAGGGGTCCAGTGATGCAGGGTGCAGTGTAATGTAAAGGGGTCCAGTGATGCAGGGTGCAGTGTAATGTAAAGAGGTCCAGTGATGCAGGGTGCAGTGTAATGTAAAGGGGTCCAGAGGTGTAGGGTGCTGTGTAATGTAAAGGGGTCCAGTGATGCAGGGTGCTGTGCAATGTAAAGGGGTCCAGTGATGCAGGGTGCTGTGTAATGTAAAGGGGTCCAGTGATGCAGGGTGCAGTGTAATGTAAAGGGGTCCAGTGATGCAGGGGGCTGTGTAATGTAAAGGGGTCCAGTGATGCAGGGTGCTGTGTAATGTAAAGGGGTCCAGAGGTGCAGTTGTGGAGAGGGGGGTACACAGTAGTGACAAAGAGATATTTAAAGATGCAGGGGGCACAGTGGGGTGTTTTTACATTTTAACGTGGGGGGGGGTCGCTTTTAACCCCCGCTAGCGGTCGAAGAAAGGGTAAAATACGACTGTGTATCGCCGCTGCTGAAGCGCCCTCCCCCCTGAAAACATTTCAGCGGTTGCCCATGGCTGTGATGATCCTCTCTCAAGCTACAAGACTTGGCCATGGAAACATAGGTGACAATATTAAAAAAAATCTTTTATATTCACAAACGAAATTATGGAAGAGATTGGAACACGGCCTCTGGAGCATGAAGGAGCGATCTGCATGTCTCTTCCCAATAAATGAGAAACAAACCTTGATTATCCTTCTTCCCTGATGGAAGTCATGACGTTGGACGGCACCTTCTGTTTCAGATTAGAAATGTTCTCCAGTATTTTACTGGAGAGGTTTGCGGTTTTCATTTCTTCCTTCACCACGACCTACAACATCTACAATGTCTCTGGTATAGATTCAATGGGCATGTGATACGTCTTGGAAATTTTATAGATAGGAATCTCTAAAAGGTAATAATACTGCATTAGGGAAAATACACAAAAAGATACTCAGGACTCTCCCACAGAACTGTTCTCACTTTATTTGTTGCATTTGAGTTTTTTCTATAAAAATGCTTACATTGGTATCACATTAATAATTGTAACATGGGCAATCTAGTGTCTTATCAGGGTCTAAGGTAATGGTCTCCAAACTAATTCCGCGTACACACAACCGTTTTTCATGACGAGAAGAATGCAATTTTTTAATTTGGTCATTAAAAACGGTCGTGTGTAGGCTCCAGAGCATTTTTCACGACGTGAAAAATGGCCATTAAAAATTTGGAACATGCTCTAATTTTTCTCGTCGTTTTTCACGTCCATGAAAAACGGCCGTGTGTAGGCTTTAACAACGTGAAAAAAAACGCGCATGCTCAGAAGCAAGTGATGAGACGGGAGCGCTCGTTCTGGTAAAACTAGCGTTCATAATGGAGATAGCACATTCGTCACGCTGTAACGGACTGAAGAGCACGAGGCTGAAAAGCG
The DNA here is from genome assembly GCA_029206835.1 of Rana muscosa. NCBI lineage: Eukaryota > Metazoa > Chordata > Amphibia > Anura > Ranidae > Rana > Rana muscosa. Next base: position 304,369,361 of record CM055123.1, on the reverse strand, counting down.
CAAATCGTCTCTCACCAAACTTTACTAAACACGAGGATCAGCAAAAAGCAGCCCAAAGGGTGGCGCCATCCAAATGGAACTTCCCCTTTATAGTGCCGCCGTACATTTCGTACGTCACCGCGCTTTGCTCGAGCATTTTTTTCACGATAGTGTGTAGGCAAGGCAGGCTTGAGAAGAATCACGTCGAGAAAAACGTCGTTTTTTTCAATGACATTAAAAACGGTCGTGTGTACGCGGCATAAGGCCCGGGGGCCAAATGTGGCCCATTGCTTGCCGTTATCCGGCCTTTGGGGCACTATTCCTCCCATCAACACCAAAAATGGGACCAAATTCTCGCTATTGACATCAATGATGGGGCATTATTCCTCAAACTGATACCAATAATACGGAGGTATTCCTCCCACTGATACCAATAGTAGGTCACTATTCCTCTCACTGATACCAATGATGGGGCACTATTCCTCTCACTGACACCAATGATGGGGCACTATTCCTCTCACTGATACCAATGGTAGGTCACTATTCCTCTCACTGAAATCAATGCTGGGGCACTATTCCTCCCACTGACACCAATGATGGGGCACTATTCCTCCCACTGAAATCAATGCTGGGGCGCTATTCCTCCCACTGACACCAATGATGGGACACTAATCCTCCCAACTGATACCAATGATGGGGCACCATTTCTCCCACTGATACCAATGATGGGGCACTATTCATTCCACTGACACCAAAGATGGGACACTATTCCTCCCACTGACACCAATGATGGGGCACTATTCCTCCCACTGACATCAATGATGGGGCACTATTTCTCCCACTGATACCAATCATGGGGCACTATTCCTCCCACTGATACCAATGATGGGGCACTATTGATCTTTTATTGAAAAGAATCAAGCAACTAATTTTTATACAAAAGTAAAAAACAAAACCATAGTACAAAACTTCAACAGAAAACAAAGGAATACACATCCATGTTCAGAATATATACAATATATACATAATCCACTACCAAAACATCCCTAGAAAACTATCTACATAAAGCAGCAGAGAGGGCCTAAGAGGCACAACCCATCACCTATGTACGCAGCCATTTATCAAAAATTCATCAAAAATACTGATAATCTAGGGTGATAAGAGACAGACAGCCACACCCGGGAAAGAGACTCCTGGCAGTCAGGGAGGCTTGAAACCCCTCCACGCCTTCAACCAAGCCCCCTGACCCCGCTTGTCTCTCTCAAGCTCCCGAATCCTCCCCACCTCATGCAAAATGTCATACACCACCACCTCAACAGGAAGGAGTTTTTGCCGAATGCTGACCTGACACCGTGCATTCCAGGTGAAATAACGGACTACTAGGCTAACTAAAAAAAGTGTATCCAAACAAAAAACTCCACCGGTATTGAATGCTCCGTACACCCACTCAGCATAACCCAGCCTGGAGAGGAAAGGGACACCGAGGGCCCGCCCCACCTGTTTATACACCTCTATGTTAAAAGGGCAATGAAGCAGAAAATGGTCCATAGTCTCCTCCTCATCTGCACACTCCTCCCGAGGACAGCTACGATCCATCCCACTGCGGAATTTCAAATTGCCCCGAACATAGAGCCTCCCATGGAAGCACAACCAGGCCAGATCCCTAAATTTAGGGGGTACTCTATCCAAATTAATCAGTCTTAACCCCGCCCTCAAAACTGGGCCCGGGCAATCCCTTAAGGCCAGTGGGTCATGAAAGACTTCGCTCAAGACTCGACTCATAAGGACTTTCCTTGGAACCGATCTGAGATCTTCAGCCGACAATCGCCACTGCCGCAGTAACTTCAGGCACGGAGCGACATAGGCTGGTAGCTGACCACGATGACCCCTGCGATTCTTCACTTGGCCACCTTCTTCCCAAAGTCGTAGAAAAGGCCTAAACCAAGATCTAAATATGCCTACCCATCCAGGAGGTTCCACTGCAAGCATATTACCAATGTTAAACTTTAGAAATAGCAGTGAAAAGAAAAGAACTGGGTTGACCATACCTAAGCCACCCTCCCTCCTGGATAGGTAGGTGACATTCCTCTTGATGGGGTTCAGTCTGTTCCCCCACAGCATCTGGAAGAACACACTACTGACCCTAGCATAGAGAGACACTGGCAAGATGCAGACAAAGCTGACATACAAGAAGATCGGAATCAGGTAAGTCTTAATCAGATCAACCCTTTCCCTCATAGATAACTTCCATCTCTTCCAGCTGACCACCTTAGTATTGGCAATTTCCAGTCTGCCTTCCCAGTTTTTGAGGCCATAATCGCCGGGTCCAAATTCAATGCCTAGTATCTTAATTCTTTCCTGGGGCACTGGAAAGGTGTCCGGGAGATCAAAACCCTCACCATCCTTTCCCATCCAGAAAACTTCAGTCTTTTCCTGATTGATCTTGGAGCCTGATGCTTCAGAATACCGTGATGTCAGAGAGACCACCTCCTCCGCTTCATCCGTCCCAGTGACAATCACCGACACATCATCCGCATAGGCAACAACCCTCAATGGCGGCTCACCCGGGAGCCCCACTGGTACCCCACACAACATGCCGCTCTCTAGCCTCCTGATGAAGGGGTCGATTGCAAACACATAGAGCAGGGGACTCAGGGGACAACCCTGGCGCACCCCGGAGCCAACCCCAAAGGACTGTCCAACCCAACCATTAACAAGAGGGAAGCTTTCTGCCCCCTTATACAAGACTTTCAGCCAATCGACAAAACCACCCGGCAGACCGTACTTACTAAGGAGCAACCACAGGTACTCATGGTTAACACGATCAAAAGCCTTTGCCTGATCCAATGTCAGCAAATACTTTCCCCAGCCTGCAGCCCTGCACCGCTCCAAGGCCTCCCGGACAGCTAAAACCGCTGTGAAGGTGCTCCTACCCTGGACCGAACAGTGCTGATGGCGAGAAAGCAAAGACTCTGCCACTGACGATAGGCGCCAGAAAAATATCTTTGCCAGTATCTTTCTATCGACATTAAGAAGGCTGATGGGGCGCCAATTCTCAATCATCGAAGGATCTTTACCCTTTGAAAGAAGAATCACAGCCGAGTGCCTCATGGAAGGGGAAAGCACCCCCTCAGCAAGGCAACTGTTAAAAACCTCTACCAAATGCGGGGCCAGAATAGACTTAAAGGCTTTGTAAAACTCAGCCGTCAAGCCATCCGGTCCAGGCGACTTTTTGATGGCAAGCTGTTCAATTGCCCTCATCACCTCTTCGACTGTGATCTCCTCTGTCAAATTCATCAATGGAACATCTCCACCATTTAGACCTGGAGTAGAGTCCAAAAAGCTTTCCATCTTGTCACGATCAAGCTCTTTCCTCCCAAGAAGGTCGGCATAAAAGGACCTCACGACCTCCAGAATCCCTGACCTGGACTTTGTCAAGGAACCTGTACTGTCCTTAAGGCCAACGACCGTTTTAACAGCTACACCTTGTTTGCAGTTCTGGTAAGGGTCAGGCGAGTGGTACTTCCCATAGTCCCTCTCCAGAACCAAAGAGGCATGCCGGTCATATTGACACTTCCTGAGAAGGAGTTTCACTTCGGAGATTGCCCCAGGATCTCCTCCTCTCGAAACAAGAATATCCAGCTTCCTCCGTAAACGTTGGTAGGTCATGTATTTATTAAACTGATTTCTATTGGCTAGGCCCCTGAAGAATCCAGCGATCCTCTTTTTGGTCAGCTCCCACCACTCAGCCTTGCTGCTACAAAAGTCCAGGATGGTCACCTGTGCCTGAAAGAATTCCTCAAAGGATTGTCTAACATGTTCTTCCTTGAGTAGAGTCGAATTTAATCTCCAGATGCCCTTGCCCCTCTGAGGGGCGTCTGAAGCATTCAGGACCACAGATAGCATACAGTGATCAGAGAACTCTACTGCCTGCACCACTGGGGGCGAGAAAGCAGAGGCCTCCTTCAAAAAAAACCTATCTATCCTACTCTGACTATTACCACGATGAAAAGTGAACCCGGTGTCATCTGGGAGGTGCTTAATGTGCACATCCACAAGACCAGCATCCCTAACCATACTATTTAAAAAAACGCTATCATATCCCAGCCTGTCCTTGAAGTCCTTCCTGTCCTTGGGCCTAGTTACTGTATTAAAGTCACCTCCAAAGACCACTTGCCGGGATGTAAAAAGAAATGGCTTGATCCTTGTAAAAAGGCATTTCCTGTCCCACTTTGTGTGCGGCCCATAAACATTGATTAGGCGCAGGTCCTGCCCTCCCACAAGGACGTCTAAGACCATACATCTCCCAATCTCCACCTCAATAACCCGCCGGACAGTTACCATGCCGGTTTTAAACAACACCGCCACACCGCCGTAAGGCTCGGCCGCAAGAGACCAGTAAGATGGACCATACCTCCACTCTCTCTTGGCCATATGAATATCTGCCAAGGAGGTGAGCCTAGTCTCTTGCAAAAATAAAATTTCAGCATCTAATTGGCTGAACAAAAAGAAGGCCATAGAACGAGCTCTTACTGACTTAATGCTGGCGACATTAATTGTCACCACTTTTAACGGAGGGGGAACCGCCATTTGGGTTATTGGGTGGATTGCTTCTTAGCTCCCCTCTGCTGCTCATCACCAGAAGCCTCTCTCTTTCTAGAGGCCGCCTCAAAGTCCATTTCGGAATCGGAACTTCTCTCAGAAGAAGCTCCGGATGAAGAAATATCCCACTTGGAGGACCTATGACGGCCGGAGACAGGAACCGGAGCTTCCCGTCCCCGTTCCGTCCTCACCGCCTGCCTCTTCCGCCTCCCAACCTTCCTTCTCTCTTCCAGGTACTGCAGGTCAGCCTCAGAGATGCCCTCATCTCTTACTTTTTTCTTTAAAGTCTTTCTAGAAGACTTCTTTACAGAGGAAGAAGCAACCTTTTTAGTACACGCTGGTGGGGGGGGTGATCCCTTTAAGTCAGACTCAGGAGGGGTAGACTCCTGGGGGGTAACTGACTCGGGGGGCACAGACTTGGAAGGTTCTGACACAAGAGGAGAGGGTACAGTAGGCTGGGGGGGACACAGAGACAGAAACAGAAGGAGTACTTACAGACACAGGAGGGGTGGCCACAGGAACTGGTGAGGGATCCTGAGCAGGACCGGGGGAGGGGGTCACCGCAGAGGAGGATGGTACACCAGGGGTCTCACCCTCCATCCTGTCCAGCCTTGACATGTCATCTACTACCTCCTTCTCCATATTGTGCCAGGCTTCAGGACACCTGCTGTAGGGGTGGCCAAGGCGCAGGCACAGGTTGCACCTGATCTTCCTGGTACAGTCCTTAGCCATATGACCCTGCCCCCGACACACTGAACACATCAAGGCTGAACAGGAGGAGCTCAAGTGCCCCTTTTCTCCACAGCGGTGACACAGCTTCGGCTGACCAGGGTAGAAAACAGTCATCCTATCCCTCCCTATGAAAGCTGAGGAGGGCAGGTGACGGACAACATTCCCATCCCTGGCCAACCTGACTGTTACCGACCATCCCCCAGTCCAGATGTTACGCTCATCATGGATTTTATTAGGTTTGGTCAAAACTTCCCCATAGTTCCTTAACCAGACCCCTAGATCCCGAGCAGGAACACTCTCATTGGTCAGGATAATGGTAATTTTTTTTACTGTTGACCTCTGAGAAACCGCAACTGGGACCAGACCTTCCCATTCAGGTCTTGACCTGCACCGAGCCTCATATCACTCCCAGAACAGGTCAAGACCCTCTGGCCTGGTGAAACTAACCGTATAGTCCCTTGTCCCAGCTACGTGTATAAAGGCATACAGGTCATTTGCACCAAAACCCATCTCCAATATCAAGTCCACCACTGCACGCCGTGCTGGAGGGATGGCACCACCTTCCCATTTCAGAATAACTACATTCCGTCTGGGACCCCCAGCAGAAGCCAGAGACCCAAGACCAGATCCTGGGGCGCTCAAAGTGGCAGCTTGCAGTGGAAAACCCCGCTTGGGAGCGGGACTACCAGGAGCAGAGTGTGCCACCTCTGCAAATGTAGGTTTCTCAGGGCCAAGGGCTGACACTGAAGTCACATTAGTCTGCACATTATCTGCATGAACAGAGTTGGTAGGATTGTCCATCACACTTGTACTGGGACCATTGTTCATCACACGTGTACTGGGACCATTGTTCATCACACCTGAACTGGGAGGATTTTTTTCAGCCACACACACATTCCCATCAGCAATAGTCACAGTTGCTGCAATACCAGTTGTCTCCTGATGCTGCACTGTAGAGCCCTCAGCAGCAGTGGGGCAAACAGCTTTGGACTCAGCCAAAGAAAGGTTAATGGGCTCTTCTGACACTTGCAGTTCATTTGCAGAAATGACATTTTTTAAATGCAAACCTTGCTGCATTGCAGCCTCAGCAGGCACAACATTGTCATTAGGCACATTATCAGTCATGGTGCTAGATGGTACAAAAACAGTCTTATCCACAACATGGGACTTAGCAGGCTTAACCTTATCAGGTACATCATCAGTAATGTCTTCCTCATTAAATATCATCTGATCTCCCCGCATAGGAGACTCCATTACCTGGATGGCCCTTAGCATGCCTCCTGAGTCCTGGGAAGGCCTGGGGCTTCTTACCTCTCCCTGGGGGGGCAGGGGGTCAGAACTGGGGGTCTCCTCCTCCTCCACCTCCATCTTTGTCACCCTTCCAAACCTCTTGTCGTTGCAAAACTTCTCTTTAAAGGGCACATCTCTGCCTTCCATCATGGCCACGATGGTCTCCTGATGATCCACACGGACCTTGGCCAGCTGGATTTCCGGATCCATGGATCCCCGTTTCTGGCTATGTAAGCCCTCACGTTGCCTTCGCAGGCGCTTCAACTCCGCTCTCAACTTGTAGAGCTTGTCCCTCTCCCTGTTCAGGACCTTAATCCCGGCCACCACTCGCTCCCGAATGGCCTCCGAGCCTTCATCCTCACCAGGGGTAGAGAGATCAGCTTGTGCAGAGGCAGGCAGTTCACCTGACGGCCCAGGAGATGGCTGGGAGCCTCCAGCAGGAGAGGCCCTGCTGGCCTCCATGGCCTCCCCAGAAAGGGGGCCAGGGAGCTGGGAGAGATTTCACCACCACTCCCTTCTCACAGAGCAGCTTCAGAGGCACCTTCCTCCTGACACACCTGTGCTCCAATGATGGGCGGGGCACTATTCCTCCCACTGACACCAATAATGGGGCACTAATCCTCCCACTTAGGGCCAGTTCACACCAGACGCAGTTCCGTTCAGTTCTGTGTGCTTTTTTTCTTCACAAAATGCAAGCTCATTGTTTTCCATGTATTCCAATGGCTCTTGTTGGCTCTAGTTCACACCATGCAGTCAGTTTCCGGTCAGTTTCTGCACCGGAAACTGACCGGAAACTGACTGTATGGTGTGAACTAGAGCCAACAAGAGCCATTCAAATACATGGAAAACACTGTGCTTGCATGTTTAGTGCAGAAAAAATGCGCACAAAACTGTACGGAACTGCGTTTAGTGTGAACTGGCCCTAATACTAAGGATGGGGCACTATTCCCCCCACTGATACCAAGGATGGGGCACTATTCCCCCCACTGATACCAAGGATGGGGCACTATTCCCCCCACTGATACCAATGATGGGGCACTATTCCCCCCACTAATACCAATGATGGGGCACTATTCCCCCCACTGATACCAAGGATGGGGCACTATTCCCCCCACTGATACCAATGATGGGGCACTATTCCCTGCACTGATACCAAGGATGGTGCACTATTCCCCCCACTGATACCAATGATGGGGCACTATTCCTCCCACTGATACCAAGGATGGTGCACTATTCCCCCCACTGATGCCAATGATGGGGCACTATTCCTCCCACTGATACCAAGGATGGGGCACTATTCCCCCCACTGATACCAATGATGGGGCACTATTCCTCCCACTGACATTAAATACAGTAATCAGTGGCTATCTTTAGCTCTGATCGCTGTATAAGTGTCACTGGTCCCAAAAAAGTGTCAAAAGTGTCCGATCTGTCCACCTCAATGTCGCAGTCCCGCTAAATATCGCAGATCACCGCCATTACTAGTCTATTTTGTAGACGCTTTAACTTTTGCGCAAACCAATCAATACACGCTTATTGCAAAAAAAAAATTCTACCAAAAAAATGTAGAAGAATACGTATCGGAATAAACTGAGGAAGAAATGTTTTTTATTTATATTTTGGGGGGATATTTATTATAGCAAAAAGTAAAAAATATTGTGTTTTTTTTCAAATTGTCGCTCTTTTTTTTGTTTATAGCGCAAAAAATAAAAACCGCAGAGGTGATCAAATACCACCAAAAGAAAGCTCTATTTGTGGGGAAAAAAGGATGTAAATTTTGTTTGGGTACAACGTTGCACGACCGCGCAATTGTCAGTTAAAGTGACGCAGTGCCGTATCGCAAAAAAAAATAGCCTGGTCATTAAGGGGGCAAATCGTTCCGGGGCTGAATCGGTTAAGGGATGGAATTAGGGTTAAGGGTTAGCGGTAATCATTAGGGTTAACATTCTAACCCTAACAATTACTGCCAACCCCAGTTCTAAACCTAGCCCTTAACCCTAACATCGCACGTTGGACACATAAACAATAATTTGATGCTACTTGAGTGCCAGAGAGTGTAATGCCGCGTACACACGATCAGGAATTTCCGATGAAAAAAGTCAGATGGAATTTTTTCATTGGATATTCCGACCATGTGTGGGCCCCATCGGACTTTTTTCCATCGGAGTTTAGAAATAGAACATGTTTTATTTTTTTTCTGATGTAAAAAAATCCTATCGGAAATTCCGATCATCTGTTTGGAACTCCGACGGAGAAAGAACCACGCATGCTCAGAATCAAGTCGACGCATGCTCGGAAGCATTGAACTTCGTTTTTCTCGGCTCGTCGTGGTGTTGTACGTCACCGCGTTCTTGAAGATCGGAATTTGGTCTGACAGTGTGTATGCAAGACAGCTTGAACGGAATTCCGACGGAAAATTCCATCGGATTTTATCCCATCGGAAATTCCGATCGTGTGTACAGGACATAAGTCGCACTCCATGAACAGAACTGTCATAGTTTCCTATTAGACAAAAAAAAAAACACATAAAAAAAAAGCATTAAAAATGCAACACTTGCGACAAAACATTCCCTGACCCTTTCCAAAAAAACGCACGGCTCAAAGCACACAGATGTGAACTAGATCTCTAGGAAACCACGTTAAATGGACTGCGGTGAGTTTTTGCAAAACGCACAAAAAAAAACGCATAGGTGTAAACCAAGGGTAAGGCCCCATTCACATCTGAGTGACGCTCCTGTGTAATTTTTAATTTTTTTGCGCAATTTTGTTTTGGCACCATTCATTTGAATGGTTCTCCATCTGCTCCACAAATGAGCCAAAGAAGCTCATGAACCAAATGTTGGCACTTTAAGCCAAGCGTGCAACTTGCAAGTGCTACCTACATTTGAGATGCCATTAAAGCCGTGTACACACGATCGGTTTTACCGATGAAAACAGTCCGATGGACTTTTTTCATCGGACGAACCAATCGTGTATGGGCCCCATCAGTCTTTTTTCCATCGGTGTGAAAAAATAGAACATGTTTAAAATTTATCCGATGGGAAAAAAAACGATAGCAAAATCCGATCGTCTGTGTGTTTTATTTATTTTTTTTATCTTTTATTTTTTTTTTAATCTTTTATTTTTTTTTTTTATTTTTTTTTTACGGTTGAACTGGATGGACTTGTGTCTTTTTTCAACCTGACTAACTATGTAACTATGTAACTATGTGTGGAAATCCATCGGATAAAAAACCCACGCATGCTCAGAATCAAGTCGACGCATGCTCAGAAGCATTGAACTTCATTTTTCTCGGCTCATCGGAGTGTTTTACGTCACCGCGTTTGAAACGGTCCGTTTTTTGACTGATGGTGTGTAGGCAAGACTGATGGAAGACAGTTTCATCGGATTTCCGACTGAAAAAAACATCGGATTAGAATCCATAGGAAATCCGATCATGTGTACAGGGCTTAAGAAATAATGAAACCACAAGCATGTCCTGTGTTTTTCTTGCGTTTGTGGAAACGTGGGCAGAAACGTTAGTTACCGCCACTAGGGATGAGCTTTATGTTCGTGTCGAACATGAGTTGGAACAGCGAACAATTTGGGGTGTTCGCGGCAAATTCGAAAAGCCGCGAAACACCCTTTAAAAGTCTATGGGAGAAATCTAAAGTGCTAATTTTAAAGGCTTATATGCAAGTTATTGTCCTGCCCCAGAGGACATGTATCAATGCAAAAAAAAGTTTTAATAACTGTTTTTTTCGGGAGCAGTGATTTTAATAATGCTTAAAGTGAAACAATAAAAGTGAAATATTCCTTTAAATTCAGTACCTGGGGGTGTCTGTAGTATGCCTGTAAAGTAGCGCACCTTTCCCGTGCTTAGAACTGTCCCTGCACAAAATGACATTTCAGAAGGAAAAAAAGTCATTTCAAACTACTCGCGGTTGTAATGAAATGTCGGGTCCCGGCAATCCAGAGAAAAGTCATTGAAAGTCATTGAAAAATAAAAAAATAAAATGTGTGGGGGTCCCCCCAAATTCCATTAACAGGCCCTTCAGGTCTGGTATGGATATTACCATAAAACAAGAAATTGGTCACCAAGTGGAACTCCAACTTATCTTGATGTCATCTTTATTGTCAAATGACAATAGACAATGACATCAAGATAAGTTGGAGTTCCAGTGTGCGACCAATTTCTTGTTTTATTCGTCTTCCACGGTGGTGAGCCGAGGTCTGCACCTGTGATCTACCTTGCACCTGATTCTGCCTGGAGCGGTGTGCTTCTTCTTTGTTTTCTGCAGGGATATTACCATAACTTGCATACTAACCTTTAAGATTAACACTTTTGATTTTTCATGTTCGTGTCCCATAGACTTTAACAGTGTTTTCGCGTGTTCGAAACAAATTTTTTGCCTGTTCTCATGTTTTGGTGCCAACTGAACCGAGGGGGGGGGGTGTTCGGCTCATCCCTAACCGCCACGTCTAGATGTCAAAGGGGGCTCATGCACCCAGCTCCACCCATAGGCTGCTCGGTGTCCCTACTCATGAAGCCTCCTTAGATATGTGACGGGGATATCCCAGGACACTGAAGGAGCTGGGAAATTCCATTATCGCCTAGGCTGGAAATAGAAAGATGAACGTCCTTTTCAAGTAGCAGATTGGGCCAAGGACTGGTTTTAGCGTGAAGTTCCACTTTAAGGGTACAGAAAGTCAACCTTCATTTCTCTTTAGTACGAGGATACATAAGATATCATTTTCATCTGCGGGTTGCCTCTGCCACATCTACACTGCAAGACTCACAAAAGCAACATTTTGTCTGAACGGACCTCGTTTGTTGCACTTACTGGTAGAAGATGTATTTATTGGCGTATAACACTCACTTTTTTACCCTGAAAATAGAGGGTAAACTGTACCTGCGTGTTATACGCAGGGGGCTGTGTAAAGTTTTTTTCCTGAAACTTCCCTCTTAAAGTTAGGGTGCGTGTTATACGCCTGTGCGTGTTATACGCCGATAAATACGGTAATTACAAAATGTTTTGCAAGACTGTCTGAAGCCGAGCTTCGGGTACTTAAAATGCAATCTGCGTCCAGGAGTGTAAATTATTTACAGGCTGTACCGGCTACCTTAACGCAATATGTTTTTTTAATGTTTAATTTCTTGTTGAAAGGCACAAACAGCAAACTGCGGAAGAAGACCGCGCTCATCAACCCGGCAATGGGGCCGAGAGAGAGACAAGGTGTTTTTTTTTATCACTGGAGATGGGAAGCCGGCGTCCCAAAAACCCAAAATTTCTAAAAAACTTTCAACTTCTGGAAAAGTTCTTTAATGCCGCGTACACAGGGCCGTCTTTAAGGCAGGGCAAAAGGGGCAGCTGCCCTGGGCCCTGTCATTGTTATGGGGCCCAAAGCAGCTGCCTCATACTTGCCAACTATCCCAGTTTAAATTCCCTTGTCCCTTGAAGTTTTATGCCCTGTACACATGATCGGTTTTATCGATGAAAACAGTCCGATGGACTTTTTTCATCGGACAAACCGATCGTGTGTGGGCTCCATCTGACTTTTTTCCATCTGTGATTAAAAATAGAACAGGTTTTAAATTTATCCGATGGAAAAAAAAAACGATAGCAAATTCCGATCGTCTGTGGGGAACTCCATCGGAGAAAAAAACTCATGCATGCTCAGAATCAAGTCGACGCATGCTCAGAAGCATTGAACCTAATTTTTCTTGGCTCGTCGGAGTGTTTTACGCCACAGCGTTTGGGACGGTTGGTTTTTTGACTGATGGTGTGTAGGCAAGACTGATGGAAGTCAGCTTCATCAGATTTCCGATGGAAAAATCTGCTTTAGTCCTGTGCTGTGTCCTGATATCTCAGTGTGAAGTGCTGCTACTAATGCTGCCCAGCTCTGCCCTATTGTTGTGTACAGATGACTCACCTGCAGATCCTGTGTTTACATGTAAATAACCGCTATTCATATGTAAATAACAGGAGCATTCATATGTAAATATCGGCGGCATTCATCTGTAAATAGCTGAGGCCGGCGGCATTTATATGTAAATAAAGGCGGCACTCATATGTATATCATGCCCCTCTGCAGTGAAGAGAGGATGTGCTGTAACCTCTAGCAACCAATCAGTGAGCAGTATTACTGTACAGTAATCTCTAGCAACCAATCAACAAGAATAAATCATGTGCTGTAACCTCTAGCAACTAATCAGTGAGCCGTAATGTGTGCTGTAACCTCTAGCAACCAGTCAGTAAGTGTTAATGATGTGCTGTAACCTCTGGCAACCAATCACAATCACTGCCTGATCTGATACAGTAAACTGATATTTATTATTATATTATATTATATTTAACTGATATAAAACCACAGTGGTTTTGACAAAGCACTTCTATAGTCTGAAACGCGTCAACCTGCCTGCATTTCCCCTGCCTGTACTCATCCAGTGCTTTTAATATTTATGCTTCAATAAAGACTTTCTACTTCACTCTCTGTGTGGATGTGCTGCCGATCCAAACATTCTCTGTTCCATAAAGACATTGTCCATTGCTCTACTGACACTGTCCTCTACTCTACTGATGCTGTCAGTATACTGTATATACACATGCGCACACACACGCATATGTGTTTGAGCTTTGGCGGGGGGGTTTCCCTTTAAGATTCTCAGCACACAATTCGCACCGCAGGTCGGATAATCTTGATCCGACTTCTGGTGCGACTTCTATTCAAATCAATGGGCTCCCATAGGGAACCATTGATTTGAAATAGAGGCAGAGAAATGCCAGGCGAGGCTTAACGCTCTCTGTATACAGCGTTAAAGAGGAAGTAAACCCTGATGGTTTTACTTCCTCTTTGTTTCCCTGCAAAGGTAAAGCATAATGGGCTACTATGCATCGCATAGTAGCCCATTATGTGTCACTTACCTGCAGTAGAAGCCTGCAATGTCCCGGTCTTCCTCGCTAGTAGCGAGCGTCCATCTTCACCCAGAGGGGGATACTGTTCTTCCGTTGTCCGCAAACTCTGGCTCTGTGAGTGGCCGGAGTTGCGTGACGCCGCCTGACGCGCGGGAGCCGCTTTTCACGGCACGACCCCATTCATAAAAATGGCACGCTCAGTGCGCCTGCGCCGTTGTCTACGGCGCGCATGCGCCGTAGACATCATTACAGTCTTATCTGCAAATATCTCTGAGACCGTGTAGGTCTCGGAGATATTGCAAGCACCTACAGGTAAGCCTTAATCTAGGCTTACCTGTAGGTGTAAATTCCCCCAGAGGGTTTACAACCACTTTAAACCTCGTTAAATTACGCTTTTAACACCGTTTACCGGTGTCTGGCATTTTTACAGCTCTAGCGCTTGGAGCCTCAGAACACGCTGGTCCTGGGTTTTTTTTTTTTGGAGCTTAAAAAATGCCAATGCCTGTTACAGCTCAAATACGCCACGGTGTGTATGAGGCCATTGAAAAACATGGAGTGGCGTTTTTTAAGCTGCAATAAAAGGACCTAATTTTTCCACAAAAATCTGGGAAAACTTATTGACTCGAGTATAAGCCTAGGGTGTCCATCTGCATGCCTCACTTTGCCTCACTGTGCCCATGACTAGACTAACGTTTAACATGGGAGTCTATGGAAGGGGTGCCCGGGTTTGAAAAATCGGTGCTCCCCGGCCGTAGGTCCCCCAGACAACAAACTTTGCACCCTTGTAGAGGAAGAGTGGGGCTACATGTGTGACAAGTTTGGAGTCCAGGGGATCTACGGCCGGCCGTACCTGGTCCCCAAATCCGGGAGATCAGGTGCAAAAAGGTGACTTGAGTATGAGATGAAAAAAGTGCTGAAAAACTCGGCTTATACTCGAGTATATACGGTAGTTAGTTATTACTTCAGATTTTCCAATTTTCGGGTTTTCGAATTTTCGTTCTTATTTTTTTTGTTCTTTTGAAATTTCGGATTTTTATTCTTATTTTCGAATTTCCGAATGTCAAATTTTCTAAATTTTGAATTTTCGGATATTTCGAAATTAACGTATTTGTCGAAATTCGTTAAATGTCTACATGTCTAGCAGCCAGATGCAGCTGGTGGCAGCCAGGCGGGCTAGCATTTTCTGCAAGCAGTGGGACTGGGATCAGTGGCCATGGGGAAGCAGAAGGAGAAGAGATGTGATATGTTGTTTCACTCCATATGTGCTACTTTTCAAGGGACTGAGAGTTCCTGCCTGTAATGGGCTTTTGCTGGACTGGCAACAAGCCTTTTAGATCCCTCAGAAGTGAGCCAGGTGGAACGAAGAAGAGGAGTCTGTGAATAGGGAGGAAGTGTCCCTGAAGTTGAATTGTTGTCACACCGGGCATCCCATAGTCCCTTACCCCATCCAAGTTATTATCCCCTAATAACCGTTAAACTTGCACTACCCCTGTAGGGAGTGCTACAAATAAAAGTCCCGATTTTTTAATTAATACCTAACCCCTTAAGGACCCCTCACTGTATATATACGTCGGCAGAATGGCTCGTACAGGCACAATCACGTACCCGTACGTCCCCTTTAACTGCCTGTGGCGCGTGCGCGACCCTGCAGTCGTCCCCGCGAGTCGGACCGCAGGTCCCGCGGACTCGATCGCAGCGGGGATCCCCGCGATCGTCTCACGGAGGGATGGAGCGGGGAGATGTTAGTGTAAACACAACATCTCCTCGCTCCCCTACTGACAATGTCACGATCTCCGCTCTGTGTAATCGGAGCGAAGATCGGTGACGTGTCACTCGTAGCCACGCCCCCTAACAGTGAGAATCACTCCCTTAGGCACACTTAACCCCTCCAGCGCCCCTAGTGGTTAACCCCTTCACTGCTAGTGTCATTTTTACAGTAACCAGTGCATTTTTATAGCACTGATCGCTGTAAAAATGACAAGGGTCCCAAAAATGTGTCAAAAGTGTCCGATGTGTCCGCCGTAATGTCGCAGTCACGAAAAAAATTGCTGATCGCCGCCATTACTAGTAAAAAAAAAAAAAAAAATTATAAAAATGCCCAAAAACTATCCCCTATTTTGTAAACGCTATAACTTTTGCGCAAACCAATCAATAAACGCAGATTGCGTTTTTTTTTACCAAAAATATGTAGAAGAATACGTATCGGCCTAAACAGAGGAAAAAAAAAGTTTTTTTTATATATTTTTGGAGGATATTTATTATAGCAAAAAGTAAAAAATATTGCATTTTTTTCAAAATTGTCGCTCTATTTATGTTTATAGCGCAAAAAATTTAAACCGCAGAGGTGAGCAAATACCACCAAAAGAAATCTCTATTTGTGGGAAAAAAAGGACGTCAATTTTGTTTGGGAGCCACGTCGCACAACCGCGCAATTGTCAGTTAAAGCGACGCAGTGCCGAATCGCAAAAAGGGGCCTGGTCCTTATGCTGCATATTGGTCCGGGGCTTAAGTGGTTATTCGGATTAAATGCTATTTTTTTATATCTCTCCGAAGCTCATCCTAAAACCCAGGAATTTGTAAGCACAAGTACTTGATTGCTTAAACTCCAGCTAACGTACTTAAGGTTCCTTTCTTCTAATGATGCCGGCGGGCCCCTCTGCTCCTCATTAATATTTGCCGCCATATTGATTCTACAGAGGGATGAAAATTACACCAAAAAAAAGTTATTAATCTGCCAACTGAAAAAGACGAATGCAATGCAGGCCGGCAGGATGTGAAGAGACGTCGGTCCGTCCGGCTCCGGCACACATCAGTCTGTAATCTGATGATCGCTGCCGCCTCGCACCGCTCCACGTAAAATATTGTATCTGGAGAATCTAATTAACTGCCGAGAAATATCCAATTGCCTATCGATCCCGGCGAAAAAAAAAAAAAAGCAGTTTATAACAAGGGATGCAAATTGATGTTTTTTTTTTCTCATAGGAAATGAATGTATTGACCTTTAAATGTTTACCCAATCAGAAGCCCATCATTCTACCTTCGTGCAAAGCCCCCTCTATTGTGCCGCAATAAACTGCATATTATAAACAGAACTCTTTTACAATGGAGCCACGCCTATTAGACCTATCTGACGCACATGGACCATATTTTATATATCCACACTCACATATTTTGAATAAACATATACACTATATTGTCAAAAGTATTGGGGCACCTGCCTTTACACGCACGTGCCGACTGTCCCTGTGGTCTGCTTTTTTTTTGGTCGTGATCCCGCAAGCCCAGCAGACATACACTATATTGTCAATAGTCTTGGGACGTCTGTCTCTTCACACACATGAACTTTAAAAGCATCCCAGTCTTAGTCCGTTTGGTTCAATATTGAGTTGGCCCACCCTTTGCAGCTATAACAGCTTCAACTCTTCTGGGAAGGCTGTCCACAAGGTTTAGGAGGGTGTCTATGGGAATGTTTGACCATTCTTCCAGAAGAGCATTTGTGAGGTCAGGCACTGATGTTGGACAAGAAGGCCTGGCTCACAGTCTCCGCTCTAATTCATCCCAAAGATGTTCTATCGGGTTGAAGTCAGGACTCTGTGCAGGCCAGTCAAGTTCCTCCACCCCAAACTCACTCATCCATGTCTTTATGGACCTTGCTCTGTGCACTGGCGTGCAGTCATGTTGGAACAGAAATGGGCCATCCCCAAACTGTTCCCACAAAGTTGGGAGCATGAAATTGTCCAAAATGTCTTGGTATGCCTTAAGAGTTCCCTTCACTGGAACTAAAGGGCCAAGCCCAACCCCTGAAAAACAACCCCACACCATAATCCCCCCTCCACCAAATGATTTGGACCAGTGCACAAAGCAAGGTCCATAAAGATATGGATGAGCGAGTTTGGGGTGGAGGAACTTGCCAGCTATGACTAAACACTATATATAGTGTGAAACGCGTCAGCTGTCCGAGGTTTTTGTTTGCTGTGACTTGTAGTGCTGTCCTCATTTTAATAAAGGCAACTATTGTTCAAGAGTGCGGCTGTCCAGAAATACATCTTTGTTTTTCCTGCTTTGCTGATTGCATTGTCTGCACCTGAGACCTCTGTGGGTGGATCACCACCAAGGTTTCCATCTGGAGCGGCTATCTTCCTTTGGCCTGCACAGAGACCTGACCACAACCCGAAACTACACCTTTGGGATTAATTCGAGCAGAGACTAAGAGCCAGACCTTCCCGTCCAACCATCAGTGCCTGACCTCACAAATGCACTTTTGGAAGAATGGTCAAACATTCCCCATAGACACCCTCCTAAACCTTGTGGACGGCCTTCCCAGAAGAGTTGAAGCTGTTGTAGCTGCAAAGGGCGGGGCCAACTCAATATTGAACCCTACGGACTAAGACTGGGATGCTATTAAAGTTCATGTGCGTGTAGGTGTCCCAATACTTTTGACAATATAGTGTACATCCTATTAACTCAAACAATAAAAAGAATTCATGAATTATAATTTATAATTCATGCATTCTATTTATTGTTTGAGTTAATAGGAATGTATATGTTTGTTAATTCCATTATTTATATATTTTTATTGGTTTATTTGTCCCAGTTTGGTTTGCTCCATGAGTGTATTTAAATAATCTTGATGGTGTATTCTCAGATTTCTCCTCATGGGGGAGCCCATATGGTTGCCCTCCATTTTATTTGTTTTATTCTATCTGTGGGATCGATTCTCCGGTTGAGGCTTGGTACCATTAACCACTCGGCACGATGTGATGAACTGTCATGGAGCAATCCAGATCGAGGACAAGATAGTGATGTATTTACGAGAATGAGGCTTGGTTTCTTACTAGTGAGCTTTTGAGCGGTGGCGCCCGAAGAAGTAGTTTATGACGAAATGCATAGGGCGGAGCTGCGTGCTGACGTCACCGCGCAAATCGGAAGCCGCTTTGATCCTTAATGCCGGCCGAATTGTATTTTATGAACAAACTATTTGTGTACATGTAAGGGCAATATTTTTTTTCTAATTACCGCTGGCCGACCAGGCTTTTTCTGGCAGTTTTTGTTTACAAGTTTAAATCAGTATTTTTTGCAAGAAAATTTATTATAACCCCCAAACATTCTAAATTTTTTTTTTTTTTTGTTAGCAGAGACCCTAGGGAATAAAACAACAATTTTTGCAATTTTTATGTCACACTGTATTTGCGCAACTGTTTTTCAAACACAATTTTTTTGTGAAAAAATAAATAAAAAATAATAAATAAAAGAAAAAAAAAATATATATACCCCAATTTCTTTGTAAAATGTGAAAGATGATGTTACGCCGAGTAAATAGATACCTAACATGTCACGCTTTAAAACTGCGCACGCTCGTAGAATGGCAACAAACTATGGTACTTAAAAATCTCCAAAGGCGACGCTTTAGACGCCTTTACAGGTTACCAATTTCGAGTTACAGAAGAGGTCTATCACTAGTGTAGCACCCTGATGTTTAGGCGGGGTGGCTCCTAAATTTACCTGCCAGGTGTAATTACCTTGGCTCATTGTTAGGGATCAATTGATTACGCCCTAAGTCTAGAATTGCTGCACTTCTCTCTTCTGTCACTAGATGGCCGGGTATCTGGTGACATTAGATAATACAAGGGCAAAGCAAGGACAGATTAGGAGTATATGAGGTGTCTCAGCCAATGGGCAGGGGTTTTCTTGAATCCCTTGGCCTGCTGGGAGAACCTATATGTTTGGGTGGGGTCAGGTGATCGGGGTTCTGTGCCACCTGGACGGCTGTCTGGGTGGACGTGTGTTGTACTGCCCTGGGCTTCTAGGCCGGAGTTTGGGCCTATCCTGGGGACATCTGGCTGCTAGGCTATCTGAGGACCTATCCAGAAGCAAGAGAGCAGCGCAGGGTTGGGATTGCGGCTTGCAGTCCAACCAGAAGTGACGGTTCTGCTGGCCGGAGAACCTGTCGTGGTCGGAGGTAGAGGAGAAGCTGTCGCCACTAAGGGACCACCCGCCTTATTACCAGGGACCACAGTGAGTAGATGAAGCAAGTACCGGAGCAGTATTCTCACCAACCGGGGACGGTGAAGAAACGGGAAACTTCAGCAGGCGTCAATCCAGGGACCCAGCCAGGGGAGGTGAAGCTTGAGAAGTATCTGGAGTGCCAAGCCAGGGACCCAGCAGAGAGGCGGGGGTGACGCTTCAGGAAGATACTACAGTGAAGATTGGAGAAGCTCAAGGGATTCGGTGACAGTAAATCATCTAGTCTAGTGAGAGAGACTGGGGGCTCAGTGGGTTGAAGAAGTGATTGTAGTGGAAGTGACGGAACTGTTCCACTTTGTGTTAGAAGCTGTTATAAGATTGTTGCCATAGGAGACAGCATTCCTACACATACAGATGTGGCGTCTTGCTGGATGGCTTTCCCTGCATGGCTGTCTACCTGTAGAAGTCTCGGAGTCTGGCAATTAATTTTGCAACTAACTAAGGGTATAAAGAAATAACAGTGCAGCGCAATAAATGTCCATATATGGTGAACAATGATGAAAAAGATGTACTGGAGAGATCTGATAGTATACTTCTTCATACAGTATATAACTTGTGTATCCAATGTAAGGAAAATCTGCTTACCGGAACAGATGGACCTTTTGAATGAACAAGAGGTCAAAAACGCTTGTTTTCCACCATGAGGGGAAGATGATCTCGGATGTAGAGGGGATCCAGCAAAGTGGTAGGCACAACATCAAACGTAGAGATGACATATGAAAAAAGAGGGGTGTAGAAACGTTCTAAGTGTAAACTGATTTAATCCAGGATTGGTATAAAAACACAGATAAAAAATTCAAATCAAAACAGAGAGTACAACAAGAGCCACTGAGCACTGATGTTCTGTGATAAAATGATAAATAATCCAAAGTATATGACAGCTGCTGATGTGGCCAGGTGGCATGTACTCATAGCAAAGAGTTCGTAATGAGCAGCTAGTGCAAATGATCACAGCTGATTGCTGGAGGATAACACACTAAGTGCTAGCAGCAAAATATACTTGTAGCAGCAGATACACAGCACCAGGTCTCTGGCAATATAAGATCCACAAAACGAAAAACAGGCAAAGTAATAAGTTGTAGGCACCGGTATGAGCCGCAAACACAGCCTGGAATGCAAAGTAGGCAGCGGTGCGAGCCGCGAACACAGCCTGGGACAGACGCGGGTGACGTCACCAAGGTAAGCTCCTCCCCCGTACGTACGTTACGTCCAATAGGACTTCGTCAGCGGTGGGTGGAGCTTACGGTGTCACCCTCCGTCCTAATAAACTAACAGCATTGCCATGGAGAGTGTTGTGGGGGCGGGACGGCCGGCAAACAGTCCCGTGAATAAAATCCCACACACATATGCAGTAAGTCCATCTGTTCCGGTAAGCAGATTTTCCTTACATTGGATACACAAGTTATATACTGTATGAAGACGTATACTATCAGATCTCTCCAGTACATCTTTTTCATCATTGTTCACCATATATGGACATTTATTGCGCTGCACTGTTATTTCTTTATACTATTTGCTCGGGTCATTGTGTGATATACCTGTTGGTGTTCAGCTGCAGCTTTTCTCTTAGTTATATGTGCGCTGATTGCCTTTTATATCATCAACTAAACTAAGGGTGTCTTGGCCCTAACCCTCTCTCCTAAAATTCTGTTTAAGAGAAATAAAATCTCTTTGCATTCAAGAAGTGTCTGGCGCCCATGAATCTAACTTGCATTACACCCACTATGCCTCACAGCCCACTCTATATGAAAGGATGTCAGCAGTTCTTGGCTCTGAAGGTTCTCATTAGACTAGAGGAGGCCTGAGACCTTGCTACACTAAAATTGTTGCTCTCGCTCTAATGTTTGCGGCAACACCTCACAAGTTTACAGATACGTTCATGACTTAGGTATGTGTTTGTTTCTGCGCGCGAGCACAGAGGGATGGGGGGGGGGGGGCGCTTTAATTTTTTTATGCTGAATGTATTAAGGTACAAAACCCTAATGCCGCGTACACACGATCGGAAATTCATTCAAGAAAAGTTCGATGTGAGCTTTTGGTCGGAAATTCCGACCGTGTGTAGGCTCCATCTGACTTTTTCTGACGGAATTTCCGCCCACAAAAATTTGAGAGCTGGTTCTCAAATTTTCCGTCAAGACAAGTTCTTGTCGGGAATTCCGATGCGCAAAAAAACACGCATGCTCAGAATCAAGCAGAAGAGCCGAACTGCCTATTGAACTTTATTGATCTCGGCTCGTCGTACGTCTTGTACGTCACCGCGTTCTTGACGGTCGGAATTTCCGACAAGATTTGTGTGACCCGTGTGTATGCAACACAAGTTTGAGACAAAATTCCGTCGGAAAAAAATCCACGGTTTTCTTGTTGGAATTTCCGATCGCGTGTACGCGGCATTAGGCTTTAGAACCACTTTAAGGCTGGCATTCTTCCTATTTGCGACTAGGGATGAGCTTCGTGTTCGAGTCGAACATACGTTCGACTCGAACATCGGCTGTTCGATCGTTCGACGAAGATCGAACGATTTGGGCCGTTCGTGCCAAATTCGAGTGACGCGAACGGCCCACAATGCACTACGCCATCGCAGTGTCATCCAGGCGCTGTGATTGGCCAAGCATGCACTGTGACCCCGCATGCTTGGCCAATCACAGCGCCGGCAGCGAGGAGAGCAATGATTGGCCACAGGCAGGATGCCTGTGGCCAATTATTGCTGAGGGTGTTTAGTACACGCCCCACACTATAAAAGGCCGCCAGCACGGCGGCCTAGTGTAGTGTGTTCCGGAGCAGGGAAAGAGAAACATAGGCAGGGACAGTGACATTTATTTTTTTCTTGCTTAACCTGGATTCCTTTAGTTTAAGGAAAGAGAAGGATAGGTAGGGAGAGTGTCAGTGTGTTTTACTGTGCGAATCCTTGTTTCTAGGGACAGGGAAGGACAGTGAGGGAATTCTCCTTGTGCTATAGTGTGCTTTAAAAAAACATTTTTTCTAGGGACAGAAAACTATAGGTAGGGAGAGTGTCAGTGTGTTTTACTGTGCGAATCCTTGTTTCTAGGGACAGGGAAGGACAGTGAGGGAATTCTCCTTGTGCTATAGTGTGCTTTAAAAAAACATTTTTTCTAGGGACAGAAAACTATAGGTAGGGAGAGTGTCAGTTTCTTTCACTGTGATAATCCTTGTTTCTAGGGACAAAGAAGGAAAGTGAGTGAAATTCTCCTTGTGCTATAGTGTGCTTTAAAAAAACATTTTTTCTAGGGACAGAAAACTATAGGTAGGGAGAGTGTCAGTGTCTTTTACTGTGCGAATCCTTGTTTCTAGGGACAGGGAAGGACAGTGAGGGAATTCTCCTTGTGCTATAGTGTGCTTTAAAAAAACATTTTTTTCTAGGGACAGAAAACTATAGGAAGGAAGAGTGTCAGTTTCTTTCACTGTGATAATCCTTGTTTCTAGGGACAAAGAAGGAAAGTGAGTGAAATTCTCCTTGTGCTATAGTGTGCTTTAAAAAAACATTTTTTCTAGGGACAGAAAACTATAGGTAGGGAGAGTGTCAGTGTCTTTTACTGTGCGAATCCTTGTTTCTAGGGACAGGGAAGGACAGTGAGGGAATTCTCCTTGTGCTATAGTGTGCTTTAAAAAAACATTTTTTCTAGGGACAGAAAACTATAGGTAGGGAGAGTGTCGGTGTGTTTTACTGTGCGAATCCTTGTTTCTAGGGACAGGGAAGGACAGTGAGGGAATTCTCCTTGTGCTATAGTGTGCTAAAGCATTCCTCATCAACCATCTTTGAAATCCTTGTTTTTTTGGACAGTCAGGGAAATTGTCGTTGTGCTATTCTGTGCAAAAGCAATCATCCTCAACCATATTTAGAAATCCTTAAGTAAAGGGACAGAGAAGGACACCTGAAGGTAGCCCTTATTGCTTTTTTCCCATCTCCCTGCAGGCCATCTATTAGAATGTCTGGAAGGCAAACAAGGAGAGGCAGACAGTCAGGAGGCAATAAAAGAGGGCAAGCAGGCTCTGTGTCTGGGGGCAACAGTGCTGGTCGTGGACGCGGTGCATTGTCATCAGCACATGGCCATGGGACACGCTTGTCCTTCTTTTCGGCAGCTGGACATGTTGAGCCACATCATGCCGAAGACTTGGTAGAGTGGATGACCAAGCCCTCCTCCTCCTCCTCATCCTCTCTCACCCAGGCTCAGGGTACTGGAAAAGCAGCTGCCAAAGCGTCCTCTTCCCTGGTATCAATGTCAGACTCATCATCAGTCACTCCTTCCCTAGACCCACCATGTCCTCCTCCTGAGGAGTCCCCCGAACTGTTTGAGCACAGTGTTGGGTACATGCTCCAGGAGGATGCCCAGCGTTTCGAAGGGTCTGATGATGAAACCCAGCTAGAGGAAGGAAGTAGCGTGAGAGCAGACAGAGGGGATGCTCAAGAAGGACACCAATCTGGCAGTCATGTTCCAGCAGCTGCAGCATACTGCCAGATTGGCTCCAGTGATGAGGAGGGAGGTGATGATGAGGTCACTGACTCCACGTGGGTGCCTAATAGGAGAGAGGAGGAGGAGGAGGATGAGGAGGAGGCACATCTCCAACGAGGCAGGATGCCCTTTGGTGGCCAGCGTAAGGGCAGTACACCGACGGAATCACACCGCAGAGCTCCGCCTGTGCAGGGCGCTGCCTCTGCCCGTCATTCAAAAAGTTCTTTGGTGTGGGCCTTTTTTGAGGCTAGTGCATCAGATCGCACAGCTGCTGTTTGCAACATATGTCTCAAGCGTATATCGCGTGGCCAAAACATCAGCCGCTTGGGTACCACATGCCTGACCAGACATATGTTGACCTGCCATGCAGCTCGTTGGCAAGCCTACCTCAAAGACCCACACCAAAGAACAAAGCGGACCTCTCCTTGCACCGCATCAGCTGGGATCTCCAACCCCACTATAACTTCAGTCCTCTCTGAAACATGCACTGAGAGGAATGAAGGTGTAGAATTAGGTGTGTCACAGCCAAGTACTTGCGGCCACTCTGCTAGCAGTACACCGACGTCCGATTCTAGCAGGCAAATTTCCCTGCCCCAGCTGCTGGACCGTCGAAAGAAGTTCACTCCCAGCCATCCACATGCCCAGCGGTTGAATGCTAGCTTGGCTAAATTGCTAGCGCTTCAACTGCTGCCTTTTCAGTTGGTAGACTCGGCCCCCTTCCGTGAGTTTGTGCAATGTGCGGTTCCTCAGTGGCAGGTTCCCAAACGCCACTTTTTCTCACGGAAGGCTATTCCGGCTCTCTACCGGCATGTGGAAGGCAATGTCTTGGCCTCGCTGGACAGGGCGGTCAGCGGTAAGGTGCATATTACCGCTGACTCATGGTCCAGCAGGCATGGACAGGGACGTTACCTTTCTTTCACGGCCCATTGGGTCACTCTTTTGGCAGCTGGGAAGGATGCAGGACAAGGTGCAGTAGTGTTGGAGGTTGTTCCACCGCCACGCCTCCAAAATGCTACTACTGGTTGTGACACACCTCTCTCCTCCACCCCCTCCTCTTCTTCTTCCTCCATGGCCTCTTCCTGTGGTTTGTCCTCGGAACCAGCGGTGCTCCGTAGCCGTTCAAGGGGCTACGCAAGTACGCAGGCAAAAAGATGCCATGCCGTGCTTGCGCTGGTGTGTTTGGGGGACAGAAGCCACACTGGGGCAGAGGTCCTGTCTGCTCTGCAGGGCCAGGCCGAGAGGTGGTTGACGCCACGCCAGCTTAAGCCAGGAATGGTGGTTTGCGACAATGGCACCAACCTCCTCTCCGCCCTCCGACAGGGACAACTGACCCATGTGCCCTGTGTGGCTCACGTCCTTAACCTGGTGGTGCAGCGGTTCTTGGGCAGGTACCCGGGCTTACAGGATGTCCTGAGGCAGGCCAGGAAAGTCTGTGTGCATTTCCGCAGATCTTATAATGCCAGTGCTCGCCTGGCTGAGCTGCAAAAGGAGTTGAACCTGCCCAAGAACCGCCTTATATGTGACATGCCCACCAGGTGGAACTCAACGTTGGCCATGCTGCAGCGGCTGCACACGCAGCAGAGGGCCATCAATGAGTACCTGTGCGACTACGGCACCAGGACAGGGTCAGGGGAGCTTGTTTTTTTTTCTCCACGCCAGTGGGGCATGATCAGGGATGCATGCACTGTCCTGGCACCATTTGAGGAGGCCACGAGGATGGTGAGCAGTGACAGTGCATGCATCAGTGACACTGTACCTCTTGTCCACCTGTTGGAGCACACGCTGCGTGGAATAATGGACAGGGCACTTGAGGCAGAACAGAGGCAGGAAGAGGAGGACTTCCTTGCCTCTCAAGGCCCCCTTTACCCAGACAGTGTTCCTTCTGTCCCACCCATCGCACAGGAAGAGGACGAGGAGGAGGAGGAGGAGGAGGAGGAGGATTGTGTCAGCATGGAGGTGGAGGCTGGCACTCAGCATCATCAGCAGCAGTCTTTTAGGGATGATTTACAGTCCCAAGAAACCAGTGGACTTGTACGTGGCTGGGAGGAGGTGGCTGCGGATCATGTCGTCCTTAGTGACCCAGAGGACTCCGGAGCGAATGCCTCAGCAAACCTACGCTGCATGGCCTCCCTGATCCTGCAAAGTCTGCGGAAGGATCCTCGTATTCTTCGGATCAAGGAGAGGGACCATTACTGGCTGGCCACTCTCCTTGATCCACGGTACAAGGGTAAGGTTGCGGACCTTATGTTACCGTCGCAGAGGGAGCAGAGGATGAGACAACTCCGGGAGGCCTTGCAGAAAGGTCTGTGCAACGCGTTCCCAGAGACTGGGAGGTTACAAACTCCTGGTCCTGGACAACGAGTTGCTGAGGCTTCGGCCAGTCAAAGAAGGAGCGGTGGGGAAGGTGGCCGTCTGACCGATGCGTTCAGACAATTCTTTAGTCCGCAGCCCCAAAGTATGATCGGTTCCAGCAACCATCGCCAGCGTCTGATAAACATGGTGCAGGAATATCTAGGGGCAAGGTCAGACTTGGACACCTTCCCCACCGAAAATCCTCTGGCTTACTGGGTCTTGAGGATGGATCACTGGCCAGAGCTTGCACAGTATGCAATTGAGCTACTGGCCTGTCCTGCATCCAGCGTTCTTTCGGAACGCACATTCAGTGCTGCTGGAGGATTTGTCACGGATCACAGGGTGCGCCTGTCCACCGACTCGGTTGATCGACTGACTTTCATCAAGATGAACCAGTCTTGGATCACCACCAGCTACCACACACCTGATGCTGATATAACAGACTAATTTATTTTAACATGTCACATCCCTTCAAGACTGATGCTGATGCTGAGTGCCTGTGCTGTTATGTTGACTGGCTATCCTCCTCCTCCGAGTCCTCAATGATACGATTGATGATGATAGCTTGGAAGATCATTTTTGTTTATGGGTGCCGCCACCAGTGGCTAAGGCTCAATTTTTCAGCCCCTGTTTTACAGGGGCGTGTAATTACAATTTTTTTAGCAATAATTTGCCATAGGGCTCATTGCTGTGCTCCAAGTACAGTATCTGTGAGGGGTTGGAGTGTTGTGGCACCAGTGCCTAAGGCCCAATTTTTCAGCCCCTGTTCAACAGGGGCATGCAATTACAATTCTTGATCTAATAATTCACAGCAGGGCCCATTGCTGCACCCACCAAGAGTAACTCTGAGGGCTTACAGTGTTGTGGCAACGCCACCACCACCACCACCACGAAAGGCCTAATTTTTCAGCCCCTGTTCAAAAGGGGCATGTAATTACAATTCTTGATCTAATAATTCACAGCAGGGCCCATTGCTGCACCCACCAAGAGTAACTCTGAGGGCTTACAGTGTTGTGGCAACACCACCACCACCACCACCACCACGAAAGGCCCAATTTTTCAGCCCCTGTTCAACAGGGGCATGCAATTACAATTCTTGATCTAATAATTCACAGCAGGGCCCATTGCTGCACCCACCAAGAGTAACTCTGAGGGCTTACAGTGTTGTGGCAACGCCACCACCACCACCACCACGAAAGGCCCAATTTTTCAGCCCCTGTTCAAAAGGGGCATGTAATTAC
The DNA here is from genome assembly GCA_029206835.1 of Rana muscosa. Taxonomy (NCBI): domain Eukaryota; kingdom Metazoa; phylum Chordata; class Amphibia; order Anura; family Ranidae; genus Rana; species Rana muscosa. The sequence goes on along the minus strand of CM055123.1, from coordinate 304,341,776 downwards.
AATTCTTGATCTAATAATTCACAGCAGGGCCCATTCCTGCACCCACCAAGAGTAACTCTGAGGGCTTACAGTGTTGTGGCAACACCACCACCACCACCACCACCACGAAAGGCCCAATTTTTCAGCCCCTGTTCAACAGGGGCATGCAATTACAATTCTTGATCTAATAATTCACAGCAGGGCCCATTGCTGCACCCACCAAGAGTAACTGTCAGGGCTTACAGTGTTGTGGCACCAGCACCACCATCAAAGGCCCAATTTTTACTACCACTGTTCAACAATTATATGTAATTAAAATTCCTGATATAATAGTTGACAGCAGGGCGTTCCAGCACCAACCAAGAGTAACTGTGAGTGCTTACAGTGTTGTGCCAACACCGACAACTAAGGGGCCTATTTCTGCAGAGTATATACGGCAGGTCCCTACTTTCAAACATCCAACTTACAAACGACTCCTACTTGCAAACGCAAGAAGACAACAGGAAGTGAGAGGAAATCTACCCCTAGGAAGGAAAATTCTCTCCTGTAAGAATTAATATGGGAGAAAGGTGTCTCCTCTGTACTGATGCTTTATCAGCAATCCTTGTTTCAAGAAAAACACCACATTTCAAAAACAGTTGTCATTGGGACGGAAAGTGAGGTGAAATGTTCTGAACAGGGGCACAGACAGCAAAACAAATGTTACAGGGGTGATAACCCTTACCTATGTTTTCCAAAAAGTTTAAAAATAGATTTTTGGGCTGGAGCTACACTTAAACAATGTACCTGTTCAAAATTACAAACAGATTCTACATAAGAACAAACCTACAGTCCCTGTCTTGTATGCACCGCCTGTATACGGCTGTTCAGAGTATATAGGGCCTTTTTTATTTTATGTGCGGGGTTCCCCTTAATATCCATACAAGACCCAAAGGGGCTGGTAATGGGCTGGGGTAGGGGGGGGGGGGGGGGTCATGGGGTAGCTATGCCATTTTTCTTAAAGATTTTCATCCATATTACCGGGACCAGACATTACATTAAAGCCGCAAGCAGTTTTAAATGGCTTTTTTTCCTTTAGAAATGTAATTTTGTGCAGGGACAGTTCTAAACACGGGAAACACGTGGCACTTCACAGGCATACTTTAGACACCCCCCAGGTACGATATTTAAAGGAATATTTGACTTTTTTTTTTTCACTTTATGCATCATTAAAATGACTGCTCCCGAAAAACGACCGTTTTTAAAACTTCTTTTTGCATTGATACATGTCCCCTGGTGCACAACCCGGGTTCCCAAACCCTTTTTAGTACAATAACATGCATAATAGTCGTTATAATTAGCACTTTAGAATTCGAACGTTCGCATCCATTGTATTTAATAGGGTTCTAATGTTCGTACGAACTTTCGGTCCGTTCGCGGGTTCTGGTGCGAAACGAACCCGGGGGTGTTCGGCTCATCACTATTTGCGACCAATGTAATGGCATTTCTTTTCCCATTGACCTCCAAATAACTGGTTTTAGTAAGGGTTCCCCAAGACTTAAAAATGATTTAAGGGGGTCCCTCTGGGGTAAAAAGGTTGAGAAAGGTTAACCACTTAAGGACCGCTCACTGTATATCTACGTCGGCAGAATGGCTCGTACAGGCACAATCACGTACCTGTACATCCCCTTTAACTGCCCGACGTTGGGGTCGCGCGCCGCCAGCGGCGCGCTCGCTTCCCCCTGCCTTCCCCGTGAGTCGGACCGTGGGTCCCGCGGACTTGATCGCCGCGGGCATCCCCGCGATCGTCTCGCGGAGGCATGGAGCGGGGAGATGTTAGTGTAAACACAACATCTCCCCGCTCCCCTACTGACAATGTCACCGATCTCCGCTCTGTGTAATCAGAGCGGAGATCGGTCACGTGTCACTCGTAGCCACGCCCCTACACAGTAGTAATCACTTCCCTAGGCACACTTAACCCCTTCAGCGCCCCAAGTGGTTAACCCCTTCACTGCCAGTGTCATTTTTACAGTAACCAGTGCATTTTTATTGCACTGATCGCTGTGAAAATGACAATGGTCCCAAAAATGTGTCAAAAGTGTCCGATGTGTCCGCCATAATGTCGCAGTCACAAAAAAAAAATCGCTGATCGCCGCCATTACTAGTTAAAAAAAAAAAAAAAGAATAAAAATGCCATAAAACTACCCCCTATTTTGTAAACGCTATAACTTTTGCTTAAACCAATCAATAAACGCCAATTGCGATTTTTTTTTTTACCAAAAATATGTAGAAGAATACGTATTGGCCTAAACTCAGGAAAATTTTTATTTTTGGGGGATATTTTATTATAGCAAAAAGTAAAAAATATTGAAGTTTTTTCAAAATTGTCGCTCTATTTTGGTTTATAGCGCAAAAAATTAAAAACGCAGAGATGATCAAATACCACCAAAAGAAAGCTCTATTTGTGAGGAAAAAAGGACGTCAATTTTGTTTGGGAGCCACGTCGCACGACCGCGCAATTGTCAGTTAAAGCGACGCAGTGCCGAATCGCAAAAAGGGGCCTGGTCTTTATGCTGCGTATTGGTCCGGGGCTTAAGTGGTTAAGCTACACCCCTATTTAATTGGTAGCAAAGCTTTTTAATTACGATTTCTACTCCTGCATGTAATGTTCCATTTTCCGGTGGTGGGGAATTTCTTACAAGCGTTGACATCAGTGGCGGTGCGTCCATAGAGGGCGCCGGAGCGCCGCCCCCTCTCGCTACCGCACCGCCACTGAAAGACAATACACAGATTCATGCATTGCATGAATCTGTGTATTGTCACCGCTGCCGCGCTGCCCACTATTCATATGGCCGGCCTCCTGGTGAGCGCCGGCCATATGAATTAGAGCGGCGGCCGGCGGTGGGTGTGGCTTGGAAGTGCCTATCAGAGCCAGCGGCTCTGATAGGCTTTCCGAATACAGCTCTCACGCTGTATTCGGCTTCCAAAAATCCTCCCAGGTACGCACGGGGGTGCGTTCCTTGGAGAAGACTGTGGAGGTTTCAGCCAATCAGGTTCACCGGATCTGGTTACCGGTGACCTGATTGGCTGAAGCGACATCGAGGGCGGGAGAACATATCGAGGACGGCGCGGACCAAGAAGGTAAGTGCAGGGCTGGGGGGGGGGGACAGGCTGCATTTTAGGGGGAACTCACTGTATATGGGGGACAAACTGGCTGAATATGGGGGCACACTGGCTGTATTATGGGGGACGAACTGGCTGCATTTGGGGGGAACTGGCTGTATATGGGGGGAACTGGCTGTATATGGGGACAAACTGGCTGAATATGGGGACAACTGGCTGTATATGGGGGGCACACTGGCTGCATTTGGGGGGGAACTGGCTGTATATGGGGGACAAACTGGCTGCATTTGGGGGTAACTGACTGTATATGGGGGACAAACTGGCTGAGTATGGGGGGAACTGGCTGTATATGGGGGACAAACTGGCTGTATATGGGGACAAACTGGCTGAATATGGGGGCACACTGGCTGTATTATGGGGGACGAACTGGCTGCATTTGGGGGGAACTGGCTGTATATGGGGGGAACTGGCTGTATATGGGGACAAACTGGCTGAATATGGGGGGAACTGGCTGTATATGGGGGGCACACTGGCTGCATTTGGGGGGGAACTGGCTGTATATGGGGGACAAACTGGCTGCATTTGGGGGTAACTGACTGTATATGGGGGACAAACTGGCTGAGTATGGGGGGAACTGGCTGTATATGGGGGACAAACTGGCTGAATATGGGGGGAACTGGCTGTATATGGGGGGCACACTGGCTGTATATGGGGGCACACTGGCTGTATATGGGGGCACACTGGCTATATATGGGGGCACACTGGCTATATATGGGAGCACACTGGCTATATATGGGGGGCACACTGGCTGTATATGGGGGGCACACTGGCTGTATATATGGGGGCACACTGGCTATATATGGGGGGCACACTGGCTGTATATGGGGGGCACACTGGCTGTATATATGGGGGCACACTGGCTATATATATATGGGGACAAACTGGCTGTATATGGAAACAAACTGGCTGTATTTGAGGGGCCAACTGGTGGCGTTTGGGCACAGTGGCTGCGTTTAATGGGCACAGTGGCGGCAATTGATTTTTTTTTTTTTTCAGTTTGTTTGCGCCCCCCAAAAAATTTTGAGTACCAGCCGCCACTGGTTGACATAGAAATCTCGCAATTCTTTGTGTCAGAGTAAGGAAATAACCTCTCTCAGTGCATTAAGCCCATCTTAGAAGTTAACACATGCAAGTCATACAACACTATAGAAAACAAACATGATGGAATGGAAGTGAGTGTGTAATACTGATCCTTTGATCAATATTTTATTTGCTGGCCTTCAATACAACAAGCATTACATTCAAATGCTGCTAAACAGATTTATTTGCAGCGCGCTGATGTTTCGGAGAGAAAAGAATTAATGAAATAAAAGGTCTACTTGCATGACATCCATTAATTGTGGTTTGTGTGGTTCTTTTCTACCATCACTATACCTGTATATTCAGTTGGACGGGCTAAATGGAGTTCTCTCTTCTCGGCTTCTAATAGCTTGATCCTTCACGACACTTACTTACAGAAAGCGGTCACTGACAGCTCCTTAACCAATTGTCCAATGTGTAGCCAAACTTTATGTCCATTAGTAACATGTCTGCTTTCTTTTTGTTCGTGAATTACAGAGGATTTGTGTAAAAATTATTATTTGAAATTTCTCTTGTCCACCTAGACCACTTTGACCGGTCTTTGGCCTGGTTTCAAGTGGCAGCAGCAACTGGCTAACTTTGGCGACTTGTGTAATACAGGTAAGCCCCATCAAATTATATACTGTCCATCTTTCACCCTTCCAGACAAGAGACATGATTTTTATGTGGTCTGTATGGTCTATAAATTATAGATTGGTGTATAGCATATGCCAAAATATATATGGGTTAGTAGCTGCTGTCAGTGTAGTCAGTGAAGGGTTAAGCCATACTGGCATGCTCCTTGGGTGAGAGGAGGAGTGACCTGTGGTGGGTGGGGCTACAGACAGGTGACCACTCACGCCCATTTACACATGGTTTAAAGAGTTTAGAGGGGAGTCCAGTTACTATCACTTTTTGGCTCTGAGGAAGAGGGCTCGCCCTCACAACGCGTCAGCCGTAGCTGTAACATCTGTCGTCTTGACTCTCTGGTTATCTGCTTATCTGGTTCCAGCAAGAGGCTACCTCCTTGGATGGAATGTTATATGCCTATAACTTTACTTGCTTTGTGATTATTCATGATCTTTTAATTTACTTTTAAATAAACCTAGCCATTGGTAATGCACTAGGTCGGGGCGCCCTCTTTTTTCTTTTACTTTTTGGCCGGTTTCTCCCATTAAAGTGTAACTTGGACACCACCCCTAGGGTTGCCACCTCATCCCTTTAAACCCGAACACCTTTGAATTACACGGGTTCCGAGGCTAATTAAATGCAGATAAGGCACCAAGGGAGTTTAATTACCACCTTAAAGTGGTTATAAACCCTAAGGCCGCGTACACACGACCGTTTTTAATGTCATTGAAAAAAAAAAATATGTTTTTCTCGACGTGATTCTTCTCAAGCCTGCCTTGCCTACACACTATCATGAAAAAAAATGCTTGAGCAAAGCGCGGTGACGTACAACACGTACGACGGCACTATAAAGGGGAAGTTCCATTCGGATGGCGCCACCCTTTGGGCTGCTTTTGCTGATCCTCGTGTTAGTAAAGTTTGGTGAGCGACGATTCGCGCTTTTCAGCTTCGTGCTCTTCAGTCCGTTACAGCGTGACGAATGTGCTATCTCCATTACGAAGGCTAGTTTTACCAGAACGAGCGCTCCCGTCTCATAACTTGCTTCTGAGCATGCGCTTTTTTTTCACGTCGTTAAAGCCTACACACGGCCGTTTTTCATGACGAGAAAACCGACGAGAAAAATTAGAGCATGTTCCAAATTTTTAATGCCCATTTTTCACGTCATGAAAAATGCTCTGGAGCCCACACACGACCGTTTTTAATGACCAAATTAAAAAATGTAATTTTTCTCGTCATGACAAACGGTCGTGTGTACGCGGCATTACAGACCACTTGGCCCTACAGGTAAGACCTAGATTAAGGCTTACCTGTAGGTGCAAGAAATATCTCCTTAAGGCCCCTTTCACACTGGGGCGCTCATAGCGTCGGCGGTTAAACGCCGCTATTTTTACCGCCGATGCTATGGGCGGATTTGCGGCGCATTTCGGCCGCTAGCGGTGCGGTTTTAACCCCTGCTAGCGGCCGAGAAAGGTTTGCTACAGCAGCGGTTTGCGGGCAGTATAGCCGCGCTGTCCCATTGATTTCAAGCGGAATACACACCGCTCCTTCACCGCTCTAAAGATGCGGCTAGCAGGACTTTTGGAGCGGTCCTGCCAGCGCAGGAGACTGCACGGCAGGAGTTTTTCAGGCGGTATTTATGCGCTATTTTTAGCGCTAAAATGTATGAAAAACTCCTCAGTGTGAAAGGGGCCTTACCTACAAGGTTAAGGAGATATTTGCAGAAAAGGCTGCACCAATGTATACGGCGCATGCGAGCCGTAGACAACGGCGCAGGTGCAATGAGCGTGCCCCTAATGAATGGGATTGTGCCATTCCCTGACGGCTCCCGCGTGGGAGTGATGTTTACGCTGCTCCGGCCAGTCACACATGGCGGCGGAGGATAGGAACGAGGGTCGCTTCGATCTCAGGTAAGTAATTCATAATGAGCTAGTATGCTATGCATACTAGCTCATTATGCCTTTCTCTTGCAGGGTTTTTTTTTTTTTTTTTTTACGAAGAGTTTTACAGGGTTTACTTCCTCTTTAATCAGCTACAGAACCTGTGTAATTAATGTGTGTTTGGGTTTAAAGGGATGAGGTGGCAACCCTAACCACCCCTTGGTGCTGCTTTCCTCTTAGGACAGTGGTCTCCAAACTGTGGCCCAGGGGCCAGCTGTGGCCCTTTGCTTGCTTTTATCTGGCCCTTGGGGCACTATTTTCATCCACTCATACTGACAATGGGACGTAATTCCTTCCACTGGGGGGACATGGGGCACAATTCCTCCCTATGACACCAACAATGGGGCCCAATGACAATAGTGATGGAGCACAATTCCTCCAAATGGCACCAATAATGAGGCCCAGTGACAAAAATGATGGGGTACAATTCCTCCCAATGACACCAACGGTGGGGCATTGTTTATTCCCACTGATGTGCTGACTTTTTCTACTCCCAAGGGCCACAGTCTGGCCCCCCTCAAGTTGGAAAGACAGTAAACTGGCCCTTCATTTAGAAAGTGTGGAAACCTCTGTCTTAGGATGATGATTAGGGTTGCCACCTCATCTCTTTAAACCCGAACACATATGAATTACACAGGTTCTGAGGCTAATTTAATACAGATAAGGCACCAAGTGAGTTTAATTACCACCTGAATCAGCCACAGAACCTGTGTAGTTAATGTGTTTCGGGTTTAAAGGGATGAGGTGGCAACCGTAGTGATAATTCTGCTTCAGAGCTACTACCCTCTTCCCTCCTTTTTTATATATATACTGTATATACCCTCACCAGCCACTTTATAAGGTACACCTGTTCAATTGTTTGGTAGCACAAATTGATAATCAGCCAATCACATGGCAGCAACTCAATGCATTAAGGCATCTAGACATGGTGAAGACAACTTGCTGAAGTTCAAACCGAGCATCAGAATGGGGAAGAAAGGGGATTTTAGGAACTTTGAACGTGGCATGGTTGTTGGTGCCAGACGGGCTGGTCGGAGTATTTCTGGGATTTTCACACACAACCATCTCTCTGGTTTACATAGAATGGTGAGAAAAAGAGAAAATATCCAGTAAGCGGCCCTTGTGTGAAGGAAAATGCCTTGTTGAGGTCAGAGGAGAATGGGCAGACTGGTTACAGATGATAGAAAGGCAACAGTAACTCAAATAACAACTTCTTACAACCAAGGTATGCAGAATACCACATCTGAACATGCAACACATTGAACCTTGAAGCAGATGGGCTACAGCAGCAGAAGACCACACCGGGTGCCACTCCTGTCAGCTAAGAACAGGAAATTAAGGATACAATTCGCCTGCCACCAGATGCAGCTTTCCAATTGCCATGCAAACCTGGCTCACTCTCCCTCCCCTTCAGCTGGGCATGCTGGGAGCTGCAATTGGGACCACCAGTTCCCGGGACTATATGTCCCACGATCCTGCTTTCTGCTCCTTTTTGATTGTTTTTTTTTATTCCCTGGCCAATACGAAGGAGAGGGAAGAAACAGCGGCTGTCCTGGCAAGCGCCGCTCTCCTCATTGCTGACAGAAGGAGGAAGGGGGAATGGGCAGGAAACAGAGAGCCCTCTTCTGACAGCGGCGGCTCGAGCAGAGGGGAAGGGGGCAGCACAGTTTCTCCTCCTTGGAGCCGCTCCTATCATTTGCTGGTGGGAAGAGCAAGCGGGAGGGGGATCCGTGGCACCTGAGCTTCCACGCCCCCCCCCCTTTGCCTTAGCTTGCGACGCCTGGGCCGACCCTGGTACCTATCTTCTGATGGCTCCTTCCAGCAAGATAATGCACCATGTCACAAAGCTCCAAACATCTCACCACTGGACAATGAGGTCACTGCCCTCCAATGGCCTCCACACTCACCACATCTCATCCAATAGAGCACCTTCGGGATGTGGTGGAACGTCAGATTCGCATCATGGACGAGCAGCCGACAAATCTGCAGCAACTGCGTGATGTTATCATGTCACTATGGAGCAAAATCTCTGAGGAGCGTTTCTAACACCTTGTTGTATCTATGCCACGAAGAATGAAGGCAGTTCTGAAGGCAAATGGGGGCCAACCAGGTACTAGGAAGGTGTACCTAATAAAGTGGCCAATGAGTGTGTAGCTCATCGCTCCCACATCGATTAAGCTTTCTGGGCACTTTTGGTTCTGTCTGTTCACACAACACCTGAGGCCCCATTTTGGGGGCGTTAGGAGTCCTTGGCATAATTGTCCACTTTTCGAAGAGGGAGAATAGTACAGGCTTGTGTAAGGTAGGTTGGTAATTTTTGGAAGCCTTCAGAGATACTTTAGTAATGGTTCCTTTTGGGTTGTCCTAACCAGGGCACCTTTGTTCATGACTCAATGGATGAACTTTGCAGACCTTTCAAAGTACCGTATATACTCAAGTATAAGCCGACACACCTAATTTTACCACAAAAAACTGGAAAAACTTATTGACTCGAGTATAAGCCTAGGGGTGTCAATCTGCATGCCTCACTGTGTCCATGACTAGACTGACGTTCAACATGGGAGTCTATGGAAGGGTCGCCTGGCTTTGAAAAATTGGTGCTCCCCGGCCGTAGGTCCCTCAGACAAAAAACTTTGCACATTTATAGAGGAGAAATGGGGCTATATGTGTACCAAGATTCGAGTCAAGGAAACCTACGACCGGCTGGTACTGGGTCCCCAAAATCACCAGAGAAATGACCATTTAACATGGGAGTCTAAGGAAGGGGTGCCCGGCTTTGAAAAATCGGTGGTCCCCCAGACAACAAACTTTGCACACTTGTAGAGGAAGAGTGGGGCTACATGTGTGCCAAGATTCGAGTCAAGGAAACCTACGACCGGCTGGTACTGGGTCCCCAAAATCAAACGACTGTTTAACATGGGAGTCTATGGAAGGGGTGCCCGGCTTTGAAAAATCGGTGCTCCCCGGCCGTAGGTCCCCCGGACAACAAACTTTGCACACTTGTAGAGGAAGAGTGGGGCTACATGTGTGCCAAGTTTGATACTAGGTCTCCAAAATTCGGGAGATCAGGCGCAAAAAGGTGACTCGAGTATAAGCCGAGGGGGCATTTTCAGCACAAAAAATCTCGGCTTATACTCGAGTATATACGGTAATTGTCGGGATCTCTCACAACGTTCATCATACTTGGATGCACAAAAAGTTTTGAGGGACAAACTTTTCACAGAAATGTTTTGGCTGATTAGTATTATCTTCCACTTTCGTATAAGTAAACTAACACTTGGAGATCCCGTTAAACCCTCTTCCTTATTAATACATTTAACTTTCTTTATCATAGATTAATATACTAATTAAGATTTTGTGACACTATGTGAAAACTGTAATGCACAAGCATAATTAAAATAACCTAAACAACCCACGAGCCAATCTAGAAGAATAGGCCAACATTGTTCCCAAACAGTATGCAAATTTGTAACTTCTACTACAAAATGATGTGGTACAAAAGATTAAAGTACCTCTATGGGAAGATCTTAATTGTTAATACATTTTTAATGAATAGTGCAGGCGACAGAAGTGCGCTTGTGACTGGTGTCCTACATGTAAAATGGAGAGAATGGCGGTGGAGGTAACTTAGGCATACTTTGCTGCTAAACCTTGTACAGTGGACAGTTTGCTCTCTATAGCTATGGACAAGGTATGGAGAAAACAAGCCCCTTACACAAACATGCTCTCCTTAAGCCAAGATCCGAGAAAGTTTTGTGTACCACCATGAACTGAGTAAGTTGCATTTGTGAGCCATGAAACAAGTCTTTTCAGAGAAATAAAGCTCTATCTTAAGCCCTGTACACACGGGCGGGAATCCCGTTGGAAAAAAAAAACTTCGGTTTTCTCGACGGGATTCCTGGCAAGCTTGTCTTGCCAAGCCCTGTGTACAGACGACCACTCCAAAAAAACGCTGTTCTTTTGAATGGCAAGAACGCGATGACGTCATCGACTACGACGAGCTGGCGCTCGTCACATTCGATGCCGTCGCCGCCATCTTGCTACACCCCACACTAACCTTGTATGCTACTGCGCATACGTCCAAGTCTTTTCGAGCATGCGCAGGTTTACCTTGGACCAGGTAAGCGTGCAGACGACTGGGTTTTCTCGGCAGGAAAGACTCTGACGAGAATCACGACGAGAAAAATAGAGAGCAGGTTCTCTATTTTTCTCGTTGAGATTCCCGGCAGTTTTTCTGTCGAGAAACCATACACACAAACGTTTTCACGGCAAAAAGCTCTTCCAGCAGTTTTCTTGCCGAGAAAACCGGTCGTGTTTACGAGGCTTCCCTCCCCAAACATGATGACTCTGATCTATCCCCCGATACACCATATCCGCAGTACATACTCCGATGGGTATTTTTTTCAAATATTTCACCCGTCTGAGAGCCCTACAAAGGATCCACCCCTGAGGCCTCAAGAGCGACCAGCTTAAACTGCGTGGAAACAGGAGGTTTCTTCACCAACGCCAATGGAAGGATTGCACCAGTGGCTCAGTGGTGCATTGCAGAAACAGGGGTGCACCAGTCAATGCTGGGACAAGGTCATCTAGTGCCCAGGGCAAAGATGCCAATCTACGCCCCCAGTGAGGTGAGGAGGAGGTGGCCGGGGGGTGTAACAGATAACAGAAGAAACAGTCCCAAGCTGTCAGTGCACTTGCATGCATATGCCGGCAGCTGTGTTTACAAGCTACAGGAGCACTGTAGGGATGGGGGCACCTTCCTTCTGTTACAAGGCTGACAAGAGTAGTGACAGCAGAATCACTTTCCTGTCAGCTGAGTGCTGGGAGTGGCAAGGAGAGGAGGAGTCAGCCAGGATGGGGTGCTGGCTTTGCTCTCTCTCCCCTTACTCCTTCCTGCCAGTACAGCGCTCCTGTATTCAGAAGCCGACAGCGGTAAGTACAGACAACACCAGTGCTCTGCGCTGGCAGGAGTCAGGAGGGAATGAGAACCGTCCCAGTCTCCTTTCGCCTCTCTCCTCCACTCCCGGCTCTCTCCCGGACACTTCTGCGCTTGGCTGTGGGCTCTCCTCTCCTGCCAGTGCAGAGCTCCTGTGTGTCTGATTACCACTGCTGGCTTCTAAATACAGGAGTGCTGCAATGGTAGGAAGGAGGAATGGGAGAGAGAACACAGCCTGCACCGCTTCCCGGCTCACTCCTCCTCTCCTCCCCACTCCCAGCATTTGGCTGACAGCATGAGTGATGCTGCTGTCACTACGCTTGTCAACCTTGTAACAGAAGTAAGGCACCCCCATCCCTACAGTAAACCATTGTACCCAGGGCAGCCTCCCCTCCCGCCCACCTCTCTTTGTGGCCCTGGTGCCAGTAACTTTAGTCTTTAACAGATGTTTATTGCTCTGGCTCACAGAGAAAAAGTGTTAGGCCTTCAGATACTTCCAGCGACATGTATTCCAGACTCTGACTACACCTGTGCTGTCACAGGGCATATTGAGGACCACGGTGCATTGCAAAAACAAGAATCATCAGGCAACCACCAGCAGCACTGTCTTCAGAGCTCCATAGTTAGGTCGTGGGCACCTCCATCCAAGAGAGTACCAGGATTCTCTCACGGTTAGACTCCATCCTCCTCCAGCAGGACTTCTTCCTCTAGCTCTCCACCTTGAGTGCTGTACCCTCCTAGACCAGGCAGAGCAGCTTGAGGATGTGCTAGGCCCAAATAGGCTCCTGACCTAGTCAACACACAAAACTGCATGCACCTCCCCAGGCCACAGCGATGGAGAAGAGAGCCCACCAGGCCACTCCTCAAATATTTATATCCTTCCCCTCTTTGCACCACTGGCAATAAACCTCCTGGGGGGGTGCTGCCGCCCCACATTGAGAAGCGGGGGGGCCGCCCGCGAAAATTGAGAAGAGCGGGAGGGCGCCGCGAATTGAAAAGCAGGTTTGGGTGCTGATGAACAAAATAAGAAAAAAGGGGATTGCCATCCGGGCCCCTTACAGGTATACTGACGGAAAAAAAAAAAAACGGAGGTGCAAAAAATAAAAAATAAAACATTTTTTAAAAAAAATAATAAATAAATAATAATAAAAACAAGGGGGTTGCCACCCGGGCACCTGGGGACCTCCGGGCCCCTTACAGGTATACTGACGAACAAAAAACAAAATTGAAAAAAAAAAAGGGGGGTTGCTGTCCGGGCCCCTGGGGACCTCCGGGCCCCTTACAGGTGTACTGCCTGTACCCCCCTGATGGCGGCCCTGCGGCAGGGTGACTACAGGGAGAACAAACTTCATGCAGATGGTGTCCTGACTGGGATTCAAACCAGGGACCTTGGTGCTGCAAGTGCTAACCACTAAGCCACTGTGTGTATTGTAGCTTAAAATCGGCTGTTTAGGACTCTTTTCTACTCCAAATTATAATAAAATATGGTTATCCTGATCAACTAACTCATGTGACGAGTACATTTTAATGATATGAAAAAACACTATGAAGTCAGGGGCTAGCAAACTCACTCTGGAGAAACATTGGACAATGGTTATTACCATGCAACAACAACAATGATACATGTCCAATGCTCTTGCTGTTATATGTACAGTGAGGGAACAAAGTATTTGATCCTCTGTTGATTTTTGTACGTTTGCCCCACTGACAAAGAAATGATCAGTCTATAATTTTAATGGTAGGTTAATTTTAACAGTGAGAGACAGAATAACAACAAAAATATCCAGAAAAACACATTTCAAAAAAGTTATAAATTGATTTGCATTTTAATGAGTGAAATAAGTATTCGATTCCCTATCAATCAGCAAAATTTCTGGCTCCCAGGTGTCTGTTATACAGGTAACGAGCTGAGATTAGGAGCACTTAAAGGGAGTGCTCCTAATTTCAGCTTGTTACCTGTATAAAAGACCACAGAAGCAATCAATCAGATTCCAATCTCTCCACCATGGCCAAGACCAAAGAGCTGTCCAAGGATGTCGGGGAGAAGATTGTAGACCTACACAAGGCTGGAATGGGCTACAAGGCCATCGCCAAGCAGCTTGGTGAGAGGGTGACAACAGTTGGTGGGATTATTCGCAAATGGAAGAAATACAAAATAACTGTCAATCTCCCTCGGTCTGGGGCTCCATGCAATGTCTCACCTCGTGGAGTTTCAATGATCATGAGAACGGTGAAGAATCAGCCCAGAACTACACGGGAGAATCTTGTCAATGATCTCAGCTGGGACCATAGTCACCAAGAAAACAATTGGTAACACACTACACCGTGAAGGACTGAAATCCTGCAGTTCCTGCAAGGACGTCCTGCTCAAGAAAGCACATGTACAAGCCCGTCTGAAGTCTGCTAATGAACATCTGAATGATTCAGAGGAGAACTGGGTGAAAGTGTTGTGGTCAGATGACACCAAAATCGAGCTCTTTGGCATCAACTCAACTCGCTGTGTTTGGAGGAGGGGGAATGCTGCCTATGACCAATGGCGTCCCTTGGGGGGGCAGAGGGGGCCCTGACCCCCCCCCCGACATTATGCTGTGCCCCACCATGTGCCCTCCCCCCAAACATTTTTCCTCCCCACTCCCTCTGCTCGCTGACACTGCATAATGCAAGCGTTCACACAACCACAGCCGCCTGATCTGCTCTTTCCCCTGCATCCTCATTGGCACGGAGAAGAGCGAGTTGCAGGAAGGACTCCACGAGCACTGTGGGGGTGGGGGGGGGGGAGGGGGGAGGCTGGCCCAAGCCTTCATCTCAGTTACTGAAAAAAACAGACTGATTTCTCCCGTCCTTTCCCCAAAAACACCATCCCCACCGTCAAACATGGTGGTGGAGACAGTATGCTTTGGGGTGTTTTACTGCTAAGGGGACAGTACAACTTCACTGCATAAAAGGGATGATAGACCATGACCATGATGGCCATGTACTGTCAAATCTTGGGTGAGAACCTCCTTGCATCACCAAGCATCAGAAAGCAGCTTGGTGAGAGGGTGACAACAGTTGGTGCGATTATTCGCAAATGGAAGAAACACAAAATAACTGTCAATCTCCCTCGGTCTGGGGCTCCATGCCTGTCCTCTGTGATTGCCGAAACGGGTTTTGCCACCAACTACTAAGTCCTGTTTTGCGAAATGGTCAAATACTTATTTCACTCATTAAAATGCAAATCAATTCATAACTTTTTTTAAATGCATTTTTCTGGATATTTTTGTTGTTGTTCTGTCTCTCACTGTTAAAATAAACCTTTCATTAAAATTATAGACTGATCATTTCTTTGCCAGTGGGCAAAGGTACAAAATCAGCAGGGGATCAAATACTCTTTTTCCTCAGACCCCGTTCACACAGGGGCGACTCGTCAGGCGACTTAGCCGCCTGACAAGTCGCGCTCCGTTCTGTACAATGGAACAATTCTAATAGGAGCGACTCAAGTCGCTCCGACTTAGAAAAAGGTTCCTGTACAACTTTGGGACGACTTCAGGGCGACTTTCATTGACTTCAATACAGAAGTCATTTTGCAAGTCGCCTCTGAAGTCGTGTGCAGATCGCCTTGCCGAGTCCCGCGGCAAGTCGTGCCGCCCCTGTGTGAACCGGCACTAACTGTATATCAACTGCTTGGATAATTAAACACAGAAAATAACAAATCTCAAGGTAACAGCACATAGAGTCTCAGGAATGAACATACAGGCGGTCCCCTACTTACAAACATCCGACTTACAAACGACTCCTACTTACAAACAGAGGGAGACAACAGGAAGTGAGGGGAAATCTACCCCTAGGAAGGGAAATTCACTCCTGTAACCAGTCCATGTTTCCCTAACAACCAAAATTTTTCAAAATCCATTTGTCATTGGGATGAAAAGGGAGGTGAAATCTTCTGAGACAGCAAACCAAATGTTACAGGGGTGATGACCCTTCCCTATGTTATCCAAAAAGTATAAAAACGGCTGGAGCTACCCCTAAAAAATGTACCTGTTCCAAATTACAAACAAATTCAACTTAAGAAGAAACCTTCAGTCCCTGTCTTGTTTGTAACCCGGGGACCCCCTGTATTATAGACTTTAGGTCTGGACTTGCCCAACCAGGTAAGATCTATAGGAGAAATACTCAAAAGCCACCAGAAAGTGTTACATAATAATGATGATAAAAATAATATTCCCCTGAATTGGAAACGGTAGTAACTAGGGTTGTCCCGATACCGATACTAGTATCGGTATCGGGACCGATACCAAGCATTTGCGCGAGTACTTGTACTCGCGCAAATGCTCCCGATGCCCAGTCCGATACTTTTTTTTTTTTCAGAGCGGACGCAGAGAGGGGGTGGAGAGCGGGGGGCGGAGAGCAGGACGGAGAGCGTGGCGGGGGGGCGGAGACCAGGGCGGAGAGCAGGGCAGAGAGTGGGGCGGGGGGTGGAGACCAAGGCGGAGAGCGGGGCGGAGAGTGGGGCGGGGGGCGGAGACCAAGGCGGAGAGTGGGACAGAGAGTGCGGCAGGGGTCGGAGACCAGGGCGGAGAGCGAGTCCCTCACCTGCAGTTGAAACTGGTAAGCTGGCAGGGGTGCAGGACACAGCCGCATCAGGATCGGTGACCGGTGCTGTCGCATTCGGTCGCCGTCAGCGGCTGAACGTCCCCACGCCCATCTTGGTACACCTTGCACTCGGCTGCAGTAAGCAGCAGCAGACATCTTGTTACACCCAGCCTGAGCTATATGGGCTGGGTGTAACAAGATGTCTGCTGCTGCTTACTTCAGCCGAGTGCAGGGTGTACCAAGATGGGCGTTGCACTAGTTTTTTTTATTTTAAATCCTGTGTCATTTTTTTTTCCCGCAGCATTTCAGTGCCAGCCACCTATCAGTACCCACAAGTGCTACCTATCAGTGCAATCAGTGCCATCTACCAGTGCCACCTATCAGGTGGCACTGGTAGATGGCACTGATTGCACTGATAGGTAGCACTTGTGGGCACTGATAGGTAGCACTTGGTGGCACTGATTGCACTATCAGTGCTGTCAGTGCCCACAAGTGCCATCTATCAGTGCCACCTTTCAGTGCCACATATCAGTGCCCACAAGTGCCACATATCAGTGTCCACAAGTGCCACCTTTCAGTGCTATCAGTGCCCACAATTGCCACATATCAGTGCCCACAAGTGCCACATATCAGTGCCCACAAGTGCCACATATCAGTGTCCACAAGTGCCACCTTTCAGTGCTATCAGTGCCCACAATTGCCACATATCAGTGCCCACAAGTGCCACCTATCAGTGCCCACAAGTGCCACCTATCAGTGCCCACAAGTGCCACCTTTCAGTGCAATCAGTGCCATCTATCAGTGCCCATAAGTGCCATCTATCAGTGCCCATAAGTGCCACCTATCAGTGCAATCAGTGCCATCTATCAGTGCCAGCCACCTATTAGTGCCCATCAGAGCCAGTCACCAGTCAGTGCCCATAAGTGCCACCTGTCAGTGCCACCTATCAGTCCCCATCTTTCAAACTGTCACATGACATTGAAAAAAAAGTATCGGTAATCGGTATCGGCGAGTACTTGGAAAAAAGTATCGGTACTTGTACTCGGTCCTAAAAAAGTGGTATCGGGACAACCCTAGTAGTAACCAATGCATGGCCGCTGGGCTCGTGGGATCACAGCCAAAAAAAGTCAGTCATAGGTATGTGGTATTATAAATAAATATATCCATTTATTCTAAACCAACACTAAAGCAATAGGGTGTCCCTGTGTTAACTTATTGTATGTGCTGCCCCAATGGCCTCATGGTGTTTGGTTGAACCATAGTGGTAGGCAACAGTAACTGTCCCTTGGAGGGTGGCTAATCCTATAAGGGACACTCACCAGCAGTGGCGGTGCGTCCATAGAGGGCGCCGGAGCGCTGCCCCCTCTCGCACCGCCACTGAAAGACAATACACAGATTCATGCATTGCATGAATCTGTGTATTTTCGCCGCTGCCGCGCTGCCCACTATTCATATGGCCGGCCTCCTGGTGAGCGCCGGCCATATGAATTAGAGCGGTGGCCGGCGGTGGGTGTGACTTGGAAGTGTCTATCAGAGCCAGCGGCTCTAATAGGCTTTCCGAATACAGATCTCACGCTGTAATCGGCTTCCAAAAACTCCTCCTAGGTACGCACGGGGGTGTGTTCCTTGGAGAAGACTGTGGGGGTTTCAGCCAATCAGGTTCACCGGATCTGGTTACCGGTAACCTGATTGGCTGAAGTGACATCGAGGGCGGGAGAAGACATCGAGGACCCGAGGAAGATAAGTGCAGGGGTGGGGGGGGGACAGGCTGCATTTGGGAACAAACTGGCTGCATTTGGGAATAAACTGGCTGTATATGGGAACAAACTGGCTGTATATGGGGGACACACTGACTGTATATGGGGGACACACTGGCTGTATATGGGGGACACACTGGCTGTATATGGGGGACACACTGGCTGTATGCGGGGACACACTGGCTGTATATGGGGGACACACTGGCTGTATATGGGGGACACACTGGCTGTATTTGGGGGACACACTGGCTGTATTTGGGAGACAAACTGGCTGTATATGGGGACACACTGGCTGTATATGGGGACAAACTGGCTGTATATGGTGACACACTGGCTGTATATGGGGACACACTGGCTGTATATGGGGACACACTGGCTGTATATGGGGACACACTGGCTGTATATGGGAACAAACTGGCTGCATTTGGGGACAAACTGGCTGTATATGGGAACACACTGGCTGCATTTCGGAACAAACTGGCTGTATATGGGGACACACTGGCTGTATATGGGGACACACTGGCTGTATATGGGGACATACTGGCTGTATATGGGGACACACTGGCTGTATATGGGGACACACTGGCTGTATATGGAAACAAACTGGCTGTATATGGAAACAAACTGGCTGTATTTGGGGACAAACTGGCTGCATTTGGGGACAAACTGGCTGCATTTGAGGGGACAAACTGGTGGTGTTTGGGCACAGTGGCTGCGTTTAATGGGCACAGTGGTGGCAATTGATGTTTTTTTTTCAGTTTGTTTGCGCCGCCCCAAAAATTTTGAGCACCAGCCGCCACTGCTCACCAGTCTTAGTCCGTAGGCTCATCGTAGTCGATGACGTCACCGCGTTCTTGCCATTCAAAAGAACGGTGGTTCTTTTGAATGGCTGTCTGTATGCACGGCTTGCCAGGAATCTCGTCAGGAAAAACTATGTTTTTGCCCTGACGGGATTCTTGACCGTGTGTACAGGGCTTTAGTCCGTAGGGTTCAAAATTGAGTTGGCTCACCCTTTGCAGCTATAACAGCATCAACTCTTCTGGGAAGGCCGTCCACAAGGTTTAGGAGTGTGTCTATGGGAATGTTTGATCATTCTTCCAGAATCGCATTTGTCCAATATCAATGCCTGACCTCACAAATGCGCTTCTGGAAGAACGGTCAAACATTCCCATAGACACTCCTAAACCTTGTCGACAGCCTTCCCAAAAGAGTTTAAGCTGTTATAGCTGCAAAGGGTGGGCCAACACTCCTTGCTTTCTTTTCTCTTACTTTCCCTGCTTTTTCTGTATTACCAACACTAGAGTGTTGGCCTGTGCAAGCCTGTTTCTAACGGGCTTGACGTTTCTATTTTTATCTAAATCGGCTTTTGCCACAAAAATACGGCCATGCGGGGGGCGGAGAGCTCCTGTAAGCCTGACACTTGTTGTGATCCCCCCCTGTGACAACGGGCTCTATATCTCTACTGTAAGATCTACTCATGAGGTGGTGGGGAATGTTTGCTGTTTTTTGATACGCATCAGTGTGCTCTCTGTATATCCGCATGTCCTTTTCTCTTAAATAAAGAATTTACAATTTTGAACCCTACGGACTAAAGCCTCGTACACACGGCCGAGAATCCCGTCAGGGAAAAAACGTAGTTTTTCCTGACGAGATTCCTGGCAAGCTTTTCTTGCCAAGCCGTGCATACAGACAGCCATTCAAAAGAACCGCCGTTCTTTTGAATGGCAAGAACGTGCAGACGTCATCGACTACGACGAGCATGCGCTCGTCACATTCCATGCCGTCGCCGCCATCTTGCTTCACTCTACACTACCCTTGTAAGCTACCGCGCATGCGTCGAAGTCTCATCGAGCATGCGCGGGCTTACCGGAGGACAGGTAAGCTTGTAGCCTCATACACACACACACACACACACACACACACACACACGGTTTTCTCGTTGGGGGGAAAAAGGCAGACGAGAATCCCGACGAGAAAATAGAGAGCAGGTTCTCTATTTTTCTCGTCGGTTTTCTCGGTAAAAAGCTCTGCCAGCAGTTTTCTTG
Source organism: Rana muscosa (assembly GCA_029206835.1). Taxonomy (NCBI): domain Eukaryota; kingdom Metazoa; phylum Chordata; class Amphibia; order Anura; family Ranidae; genus Rana; species Rana muscosa. The sequence continues at coordinate 304,321,696 of CM055123.1, read as the reverse complement.
CCGAGAAAACTGGCCGTGTGTACGAGGCTTTAGACTTGGATACCATTAAAGTTCATGTGTGTCTAAAGGCAGGTTTCCCAATACTTTTGACAATATAGTGTACTTTTATTACTACCCTCCCATTTCGAGGGAACAGTATCATCATCATTATTGTATAACACTTTCTGGTGGCTTTTGAGTATTTCTCATATTGATCCTACCTGCTTGGGCAATTCCAGACCTGATGCCTCGTACACATGACCGAGTTTCTCGGCAAGAACCAGCAAGAAACTTGCTGGCAGAGATTTCTTGCCGAGAAATTCGTTCGTGTGTATGGTTTCTCGTCAAGAAAACCGACTAGAATCTCGACGAGAAAATAGAGAACCTGCTCTCTATTTTCTCGTCGAGATTCTCGTCAGCCTGTTTCTCGACGAGAAAAATGTGTGTGTGTACACTTACCTGTCCTCCGGGAAGCCCGCACATGTTCGAAATGACTTTGACGCATGCGCGGTAGCTTCCTAGGCATAGGATAGGGTGTACAAAGATGGCGGCGACTGCATCGAATGTGACGAGCGCATGCTCGTCTTATTCGATGACGTCACCGCGTTCGCTCCATTCTAAGAACCGCGGGTTCTTTGAAATTAACGTGTGTACACTCGGCCGGGACAAGTTTCTTGTCCAAGGATCTCGTCGAAAAAAACAACGTGTTTTTTACGACGAGATTCTCGGCCGTGTGTACGAGGCTTCAAGCCCATAATATGTTCATTTCTAGACATGTGCACAACATAAACATTTGTTTAGTTTGGTTTGGTTTCTGTTAGTTTGCGTTGATTTGTAACGATTCGTAATTTCGTAAGACGTTATTGTATTCGGACTCTTTCGTGTTTCCGTAAGGGTTTTTTTTCTGTTGATTCGTTTTTCCGTTTAATTTTCATTGATTCAAAATTCGTATTTTTCGTTATATTTTTTATTCGGCCGCGTTCGTATTTTCGTATAGAACTATATTTTCGTTGATTTGCAATGATTCGTATTTCCGTGTCTAATTTCCGTTGATTGGAAAATTGTACTTTTGTAGATTTAATTACATTCGTACTTTCGTTAGAATACATTTTCCGTTTATTCGAAACACTACTTGTCGTAATTTTGTAATTCGTACTTTAGTGAGATTGACCGGCTCATTTATTCGTACTTTCGTAACATTGTTTTTGTAGATTCGTAATCGGGGCATAATTCGTAATATAGAAACTAGAATCTAGACAGAGTTTGCTTAAGAAACAAAGAATTTCTCTCTCACAAGTCACAACTTAACTCACAAATCCAACAGAACAGTGCCACCTACCCAACCACACCCTATCTGGACTGTGGATGGAATGCACTGCAGTCTAACACAGAAAAACACACAAGGGAATAAGAAACAAGCTCATTGGGGGAAGGGACAACCTCTTCAGGGGAAGGGACAACCTCTTCAGGGGAAGGGACAACCTCTTCAGGGGAAGGGACAAGCTTATTGGCCAACGTCCAGAAATATTTCAGAACTAACGAATTTGTTGTTTTGATTTCCATTTTCCGAATATTCGTAATTTAGTTTTTCTTTTTTTTTCGTTCATTTTGATTTTCGTTATTTTTGAATCTTTGTTCGGTATTTTCGTTGTTTTGATTTCCGTTTTGATTTCCATTTTCCGAATATTCGTAATTTCGAGTTTTCGTTCATTTTTGAATCTTTGTTCGGTATTTTCGTTGTTTTGATTTCCGTTTTGATTTCCGTTTTCTGAATATTCGTAATTTCGAGTTTTCGTTCATTTTGATTTTCGTTATTTTGAATCTTTGTTCGGTATTTTCATTAATTCTATGTTTTCGTTTTTTCACTCTTTCGTATTTTTCGCTGTTTCTAATTTAATAATTTTGTATTTTTGTTGTTTTCCAAATTCGTTCTTTTAGATAATTCGTTTTTCGTTGGTAATTTTAGTAAACCGTTCGTTCATTCGTATGTTTACGAATTAACGAATGTAACGAATTTTGACGAATAACTAATTCGTAACTAAACGAATTGCACATGTCTATTCATTTCCGAGACTCTATGCACTATTAATTATCTTGAGATTTTGTTTTACATTTTAATGATATGCCGAGAAATGCTGTACTACAATCTATTTATGGTTGTATGTTGGTAGGGAGCCTCTGTAGTAGAAGAGCAGACTCTTGTTTAAATTTTCACCCGGTGTCTTATCTATCGTTCATGTTATGAAAGGTTCCCATGATTCTTATGACATCCCATGAACTTGAGTAGTGCCTTATAATAGATGCCTTGAAAGAAATATCTGTTTCCATGCGAGAGCAGCTCCTATGTATTTATGCATGAAGCTGTGATTTCCTCCTGGTAGATGTATGTCTGGACTGACCATTAATCAGAACGCAGGCATTCTGTGGGCTAAGTGCCGCTGAAAAGCATTTTTCAGAAACCAATATTGTACCACCAGACAAGATTTAGAAAAGTCTTGTAATCACCAAGGCCGAGGACAGACAACCGATACAAGTGAAAAATACGAAAACACGCGGCAGCATCCCGACCTGAAATTGGACCTCCCCGTGAATACAAATGTGTGGAACTATTTAGTCAGATGCATTTATTAGTCTTGCCGTAAAAAAAAGGCCGGCCGTGCCGTTTACTAACCTCGGCCGTTTCATAAACCCAAAGAATGGAAAAACATGTACTCAGGAGAGCAGGTCAATAGTGCAATAAAAAGGTAGCACTTACCAAGGATGTTATTCCCTTTATTAGAAACAACGATGTAGCCGCGAATAAAAATGTCATTTACACTTTTCATGAGCGTCTGTGAAGACTGAAATTGCCATCTTGATCCTGGGTAGGAGTAACACTGTTATAATAGGGGATAATGCGTGCCTGCCCTGTAGGGAATCATTACGCCGGTTCTCCATCAATAATGAGGAAGGTTTGCCGCTTCAAAGGTAAATATATTCATAAGAGGACTGGAAGAGATTGTGTTTTTTTTTGCTTATCAACTTCACAGACTGACCTACCAAAGAAATTTGTGGGGGTAGCTAAAGTACCATGAAGCAATATATTAATTCACTCTACAGGCTCTTGATCGGTAAACTGTAATGCCGCGTACACACAACCATTTATAATGTCATTGAAAATAACGGCGTTTTTCTCGACGTGATTCTTCCAAAGCCTGTCTTGCCTACACACTATCGTGGAAAAAAATACTCGAGCAAAGCGCGGTGACGTACAACACGTACGACGGCACCATAAAGGGGAAGTTCCATTCGGATGGTTTTAGTAAAATTTATTGAGAGATGATTCGCGCTTTTCAGCCTCGTGCTTTTCAGTCCGTTACAGCGTGACGAATGTGCTATCTCCATTACGAACGCTAGTTTTCCCAGAACGAGTGCTCCCGTCTCATAACTTGCTTCTGAGCATGCGCATTTTTTTCACGTCGTTAAAGCGTACACACGGCCGTTTTTCATGACGAGAAAAACAACGACGAGAAAAATTAGAGCATGTTCCAAATTTTTAATGGCCATTTTTCACGTCGTGAAAAATGCTCTGGAGCCCACACACAATCGTTTTTAATGACCAAATAAAAAAATGAAATTTTTCTCGTCATGAAAAACGGTCGTGTGTACGCGGCATAAGGACAAAATGACAGCTCTCTATATAAAGGAGATGCCATGTTTTCTTTAACCACTTCAGCCCCGAACCATTTTGGTGGTCAAAGACCAGGCCTACTTTTTGCGATTCGGCACTGCGTCGCTTTAACTGACAATTGCGCGGTTATGCGACGTGGCTCCCAAACAAAATTTATGTCCTTTTTTCCCCCACAAATAGAGCTTTCTTTTGGTGGTATTTGATCACCTCTGCGGTTTTTATTTTTTGCGCTATAAACAAAAAAATAGCGACAATTTTGAAAAAAATTCAATTTTTTTTCTTTTTGCTATAATAAATATCCCCCAAAAATATATAATTTTTTTTTTTTCACAGTTTAGTCCAATACATATTCTTTTACATATTTTTGGTAAAAAAAGCGTTTATTGATTTGCGCAAAAGTTATAGCTTCTACAAAATAGGGGACTGTTTTAAGGCATTTTTATTATTATTATTTTTTTTACTAGTTATGGCGGCAATCAGTGATTTTTATCGTGACTGCGACATTATGGCGGACACATCGGACACTTTTGACACCATTTTGGGACCATTGTCATTTATACAGCGATCAGTGCTATAAAAATGCACTGATTACTGTAAAAATGACACTGGCAGTGAAGGGGTTAACCACTAGGTGGTGCTGGAGGGTTTAAGGCAGTACTAGGGAGTGATTCTTACTGTTAGGGGGCGTGGCTACACGTGACATGTCACTGATGACCGTTCCCGATCACGGGGAACGGTCATCAGTGACAGTGTCACTAGGTAGAATAGGGGAATGCCTGTTTACAAAGGCATTCCCCTGTTCTGCCCTTTGCTGACCGCAATCGCGGGCCGCCCGGGAACATCGAGTTCCCGGGACCTGCGGCCGCACTCATGAGGCACGCGCGTGCGCCCACTGGGTGGCAAATTTAAAGGGACGTACCTGTACGCCAATGTGCCTGCCCGTGCCATTCTGTTGACGTACATCGTCGTGCAGCGGTCGGCAAGTGGTTAATAGCATAGTCAGATTTTTATGAAGACGATAATAATGTAATGTGGTTGGTTAGAAAAGTGACAAAATGTGGAAAATCTATGGATCTATGACTGTCGTCATAACTTATCTAAGACAGGTTTCTCGTCGAGAAAAATGCTCTGGAGCATACACACGACCGTTTTTCACGACCATTTTTAAAAATGGCATTTTTCTCGTCATGAAAAACGGTCGGACTTAGATAGAGAGCAGGTTCTCTATTTTTTCCGTTGGAAATTCCGATGGAGTTTTGCCCGTGGCAAAGTCCGGACGTGTGTACGCGGCATTAGGACTATCTACAACCACCAGGACTTATCTACATCAAGTAATAAATATGGACTATCTAACGGCTCTCTATGATCATCATGACGTATGTAGGACAAGTAATAAATATGGACTATGGACCAGCTTTCAAAATTTCCACTCGCCAGCTCGCATTTAGCATATCGGAGGGGGAGATGGCCGGTGCCGGCGGTAGGTGGGGTTAAAAGGAAGCCGATTCTGCGATCGGCCAGGAAACTATGGGGAAGGGAGAGGAAGAGGAGCGCAGCCGGATCACGCAGATCTCCACTATCAAACAAAGCCCCATCTCCTGGACCGGCTCCTATGATAGACCGCACACTGGTCCAATGCCAGACAATTGAAGTAGTGTGACGTCTATTGTAGGAGCTGGTCCAGGAGGCAGGACATTGACAGTGGCGCTCCTCCTCTTCTCCTCTCCCTTCCCATGAGGCTATATTGATGGTCAATGGTAGGCTGCATTGATGGGCACTGATATGCTGCACTGATGGGCTGCATTGATAGGCACTGATGAGGCTGCATTGATGGGCACTGATAAAGTTGTTGTTGTTAATGTTTATTTTGTAACTTAATTCTGCATAAAACATTTAACAGTGTCATTTCATGAGATAATTTATGAGGGCGGAATTAGGGACAGAGCAGGGTAGGGGTTGGGTGGGGAAACTGGTGGCAAGTAACTCTTAAGGCCAGGCCTGGCTAGTAGCTCAGGACTTGAAATTTTGAACCCTGCTATGGACTATCTATGACCAGTGGTGTATTTAGGTTTTGTGCTGCCCTAGGCCTGACTAAACTCATGCACCCCCAATGCAATGTAAGGATGGCGCACGGAGGAGGATAGGCGGAGCATTAGGCCCTGCCTCCGACAGTTAAATTCCGTGCACCCGTATTGGTCAGTCACTTGTTTTTGCTGCCTCCCCACAAAGTGTCAGCCAACGCCAAGACACAGCACTGTCCACAGTACCACCCTGTGAAGACGCTCAGTCCCAAGGGAGGGGGCGAGTACACTGACTAACCCCCCCCCCCCCCAGAACGGCTCGGATGATGGGGGCAAGCTTACAGGAAGTGAGAAATTCAGACAAAGAAAAAAAACATTTAGAAGGGAAATCGAAGGAAAAGGTAAGTGAACCAACAATGCACTAGCCTAAAGGAACCTATTTAGAAAATAAAAAACGAACCTTTACAACCCCTTTAAGGCTTACCTGTAGGTAATAGTGGTTGTACAGAGTTCACAACAAAATGTAAAAACAGAAATGTGCTGCTTAGTCCCTAGGGTAATCACTGGGCATTCCGCATAACAAACACAGACCATGTCTTATGCCGCGTACTCACGATCATTTTTCACGTCGTTAAAAATGCAATTTTTTAAATTTGGCATTAAAAACGTTCGTGTGTGGGCTCCAGAGCATTTTTAACGACGTGAAAAATGGCCTAAAAAAAATGAGAACCTGCTCTATTTTTTCACGTTGTTTTTCACGTGAAAAACGGTAGTGTGTATGCTTTTACGAGGGGGGAAAAAATGCGCATGCTCAGAATCAAGTATGAGACGGGAGCGTTCGTTCTGGTAAAACTAGCGTTCATAATGGAGATAGCCCATTTGTCGCGCTGTAACGGACTGAAAAGCACAAGGCTGAAAAGCGCGAATCGTCGCTCAACAAACTTTACTAACATGAAGGGTGGTGCCATTCGAACGGAACTTCCCCTTTATAGTGCCGTCGTACGTGTTGTACGTCACTGCGCTTTGCTTGAGCGTTTTTTTTTAATGATCGTGTGTATGCAAGACAGGCTTGAGAGGAAACAAGAAAAATCACGCCGAGAAAAACGTCGTTTTTGAAAATGACTTTGAAAACGATCGTGTGTACGCGGCATTAGGGTTGCACATGATTTCCAACACACTGCCATTAATAGCAATTTGTTCTGCAAAGCCACCAAGCCTGCCAGTGCACTCCTGCAGGTTCCTCAATGGTCCCAGCACATTCAGTGCATTTTTGTTGGTGCCATAATTTTCTGTGTAAATACAATTTGTGATTCAGAATACTAAAGCTGCTGGGTATACATGTTTTACAATTTGTCCTGCTTCAATCCGTGTATGTCCCTTTCATCAGTTTGTATCTGCTGCTGTCCTAGCTGCTGCCTGGGGGTTCCCGTCGTCCTCTCTCTCTCTCGTTCCTCCTCCTATCGTCACAGAGAGACCCCGCCCCGGGCCCGGGAGCAGATGCAATGATGCTGTGCGGAGGAGGGTAGGCGGAGCATTAGGCTCCGCCTCCACCAGGTTTAACTATGTGCGCCCAGTCTGGCCAATCACCGGCCGTTCTATGGGGGCACCAGCTGCTCCCACCTCGCCTAAGTACGCCCCATACTGCCCAGTGCCGTGCTACAGAATGCCAGCCACAGAAGGCTGTATCTGTGTGGGCGGCGGCTGCGGGAGCCGGGACTCAGCGGACGATGGGGGGGTTTCGTGTGGGGGGGTGGCTTTTTTGCCAAAGTCCTGCCCTAGGCCTGGGCCTTGTTGGCCTAGGCCAGGATACAGCACTGTCTATGACCATCATGACTTATCTATGACAAGTAACAAATATGGACTACCCATAAGCGTGCGCAAGGGGTGTGCCAGGTGTGCCTGGGCACACCCTTATCCTGGAGTTGGCAACTCATCAATTAATCATCGACCGAGTCGCCCGACGAGTCGCCCCTATGTGAACCGGGCCTTACATACAACAAGAAAACAAATATGGACTATTTACAAAAACAATGACTTATCTGCAACAAGTAACAAATATGGACTGTTTGCAAAAACCATAACTTATCTACGACAAGTAACAAATGTAGACTATCTACGACCACCATGACTTATCTACAGCTGGTTACAAATATGGACTACAACCATTATGACCAAGCTCTGACATGTAACAAATATAGACTATGGACTATCTATGACCATCATGGCTTATCTACAAGTCATACATATGGACTGTCTTTGACCCTTGTAATTTTTCAATGGCAATTAACAAATATGGACTAATTTTTGACTATCTACATTACAACTATTATGATTTATTTACAAAAAGTTACAGAAGACTTTATTAATCCCAAAGGGAAATTGGGAAATTGTTACGACACAGACACAAAGACAACACAAGATCACAACAACAGATTGAACAAGATGCAAAAACACAACAAAATTACCAATAACAGCCATCAACACCAAATAACAAAAATTAAAACTACACTACAAATAAAACATCTATACAATTAAAATACAACATGACATAAATAACACAAATCTACGGCACATGTGGATTATCTATGTGGATTATCTGTGGATCACTTATGATCATTTATCTATTGCAAGTAACAAACATAGACGATCTAGGACTGGGATTTTGAGTGCCACAAGGATTTACAATTCAGATGTAACTTTGTAGTTACAATTATACAAATAAAACAATCTCTCCCATTGGTACAGGATTCCAGCACCATCTTTTTTGGAAATTATTTGCTTTTGGTGGTGCTATTTATTTTCCCTACAGCTAAATCTCTGAAAAGAAATAATTAGTACAAACTCATGGAAAACCATTGTTACTTTCCCAATTAGTTTGCAGTCTTTGATTGCAAATGAAAAAGTAATCAATGGAGAGATTGAAAAATGTCAATGACTAGATCCGCGTGAGAGCACTGTATGCATTGATAGTATGCGAGCGAAGATTAGTGCCATCTATTTACAGAGCTGAGCTCTCAGCACGGAGAGCAGTTTCCTAACCTAAAGTATATGTAAAAAAAACTTCTCCTATTTGCTTCATTCCCCATAGGCATGTGCATGGGGTGTGCAGGATCATTCTCTGTGTTCACATCTGAAGCATAGTAAACTGTTTACTATGCTTCAGTTTGTGAATGAACAGGAGGCTTGCTAAGCACATAGCCCTTCCCATTCCATCACTGTCCAGTGCAGCTGAGGCTGCAGAGAAAGGGACTGGGGAATCTCTGTTCTCAGTCCTTTTATTTCTCTGGCTCAAAAGTAAGACATCGGGAGGCTGTTTAGACTCCTGATATTTCACCAAAGCTCCCCAACGGGGCTCCTAGAAATTGTAAAAAGAAAAAGATAAATTAAAAAATAATATTGTGAAAAACAAAAAACAAACAACTAGTGATACTGTCCACTGCCACCAATCCCTGCCATACTGACGCCAAACAAACCTGGTCTGCTGACACCATCCTCTGCCCATATGACAAAGTCCACTGTCCTACTGATACCAACCACTGTTCTACCGACTGACATATCCACTGTCCTACTGACACCAACCACTGCTCTACCGACTGACATATCCACTGTCCTACTGACACCAACCACTGCTCTACCGACTGACATATCCACTGTCCTACTGACACCAACCACTGTTCTACCGACTGACATATCCACTGTCCTACTGACACCAACCACTGTTCTACCGACTGACATATCCACTGTCCTACTGACACAAACTACTGCTCTACCGACTGACATATCCACTGTCCTACTGACACCAACCACTGCTCTACCGACTGACATATCCACTGTCCTACTGACACCAACCACTGCTCTACCGACTGACATATCCACTGTCCTACTGACACCAACCACTGCTCTACCGACTGACATATCCACTGTCCTACTGACACCAACCACTGCTCTACCGACTGACATATCCACTGTCCTACTGACACCAACCACTGTTCTACCGACTGACATATCCACTGTCCTACTGACACCAACCACTGTTCTACCGACTGACATATCCACTGTCCTACTGACACAAACTACTGCTCTACCGACTGACATATCCACTGTCCTACTGACACCAACCACTGCTCTACCGACTGACATATCCACTGTCCTACTGACACCAACCACTGCTCTACCGACTGACATATCCACTGTCCTACTGACACCAACCACTGCTCTACTGACTGACATATCCACTGTCCTACTGACACCAACCACTGTTCTACCGACTGACATATCCACTGTCCTACTGACACCAACCACTGTTCTACCGACTGACATATCCACTGTCCTACTGACACCAACCACTGCTCTACCGACTGACATATCCACTGTCCTACTGACACCAACCACTGCTCTACCGACTGACATATCCACTGTCCTACTGACACAAACTACTGCTCTACCGACTGACATATCCACTGTCCTACTGACACCAACCACTGCTCTACCGACTGACATATCCACTGTCCTACTGACACCAACCACTGCTCTACCGACTGACATATCCACTGTCCTATTGACACCAACCACTGCTCTACCGACTGACATATCCACTGTCCTACTGACACCAACCACTGTTCTACCGACTGACATATCCACTGTCCTACTGACACCAACCACTGTTCTACCGACTGACATATCCACTGTCCAACTGACACCAACCACTGTTCTACCGACTGACATATCCACTGTCCTACTGACACCAACCACTGTTCTACCGACTGACATATCCACTGTCCTACTGACACCAACCACTGCTCTACCGACTGACATATCCACTGTCCTACTGACACCAACCACTGCTCTACTGACTGACATATCCACTGTCCTACTGACACCAACCACTGCTCTACCGACTGACATATCCACTGTCCTACTGACACCAACCACTGTTCTACCGACTGACATATCCACTGTCCTACTGACACCAACCACTGTTCTACCGACTGACATATCCACTGTCCTACTGACACAAACTACTGCTCTACCGACTGACATATCCACTGTCCTACTGACACCAACCACTGCTCTACCGACTGACATATCCACTGTCCTACTGACACCAACCACTGCTCTACCGACTGACATATCCACTGCCCTACTGACACCAACCACTGCTCTACTGACTGACATATCCACTGTCCTACTGACACCAACCACTGTTCTACCGACTGACATATCCACTGTCCTACTGACACCAACCACTGTTCTACCGACTGACATATCCACTGTCCTACTGACACCAACCACTGCTCTACCGACTGACATATCCACTGTCCTACTGACACCAACCACTGCTCTACCGACTGACATATCCACTGTCCTACTGACACAAACTACTGCTCTACCGACTGACATATCCACTGTCCTACTGACACCAACCACTGCTCTACCGACTGACATATCCACTGTCCTACTGACACCAACCACTGCTCTACCGACTGACATATCCACTGTCCTATTGACACCAACCACTGCTCTACCGACTGACATATCCACTGTCCTACTGACACCAACCACTGTTCTACCGACTGACATATCCACTGTCCTACTGACACCAACCACTGTTCTACCGACTGACATATCCACTGTCCAACTGACACCAACCACTGTTCTACCGACTGACATATCCACTGTCCTACTGACACCAACCACTGTTCTACCGACTGACATATCCACTGTCCTACTGACACCAACCACTGCTCTACCGACTGACATATCCACTGTCCTACTGACACCAACCACTGCTCTACCGACTGACATATCCACTGTCCTACTGACACCAAACACTGCTCTACCGACTGACATATCCACTGTCCTACTGACACCAAACACTGCTCTACCGACTGACATATCCACTGTCCTACTGACACCAACCACTGCTCTACCGACTGACATATCCACTGTCCTACTGACACCAAACACTGCTCTACCGACTGACATATCCACTGTCCTACTGACACCAAACACTGCTCTACCGACTGACATATCCACTGTCCTACCGCCACCAACCACTGCTCTAATGACTGACACCATTAACTGTCCAACCGACACCAACCACTGCTCTACTGACTGATATATCTGACATAACAGGATACAAGCCAAATATCAGGGCAGGCAGCAGACATAGATAATCAGTTTACAAGTTAGAGGCCAGGGCAGGGAGTGGACACAGATAACCAGGATACAAGCCCGAAGGTCAGAGCAGGCAGCAGACAAGGAAAAACAAGAAGACAAGTTGAGTGACCCTACAAGATTCGGCACCTCATCCCTTGACAATAGTAGAATTAATGGCAAAGGTTTTTTTGGGATTATAACGGTGCCACATATGCAAAGAGAAATTACAAATTTGCTAAAAATATATACATTTTATTACATAGAAATGCTAGATGGTATATAGCAATGGCCACCCCTGTCCTCAAGCTGGAGGACAGGAATGGCCATTGCTATATATCATCTAGCATTAGTGGTTTACATGTGACGGTGTTACATCTTCACGTTGTTTGGTTTCATTGCCTGGCTCCCCTGTATCAACATCCTTTGATAGCAGAATTTTTCCTGGCCCCCGTATGCCCTCTGTGGCCACACAGAACCTCCTCCACTGCGGTTTGTGGGCTGTCTTGGTGTGTGCTCCCTGGGGCCTCTCTGAGCCATTTTTTGAACACTGGAAACCTATACATCCCCTGAAGAAGCCATTGATGGCGAAACATGTAGGGACGTGATATTCATCAGTGACCACTTCATGTATATGGATACTTTGGCCAGTATAACAGTCTGTATAATTACTCTGCCTCTTTTATGAACTCCATTTGTATTGTTTCTATGTAATAAAGTTTATATATTTTCAGCAATTTTGTAATTTCTCTTTGCATATGTGGCACCGTTATAATCCCAAAAAAAAAACCATCAAGAAGGCAAGTTGGTTCTGGTTACACAGAAATTACACAGGGACTGGATAATATAGGTAGAAAGGTTGGAAAGCTTATGAGGATGGAGCACAGCGGACAGCTGGGGAAAAAAGGTGTTTCTTAGGCAGTGAGCTGGGTTAAAATAGGTCACTAAGGAGAACAGAACCATGCTGAATGGTCACAGCCAGATAGGGTTGCCACCTTTTCTTCAAGTCAAACCCGAACACTTTAGCGGCGCACAGCAATTATTTTTTTTAAAATATAAACTATACATAATATATTTTGCTATTAAATAACATTATAATCATATGCAATTAATAACAAGATTTCCCCTTTACATCAGAGTCCACAGAGTTCCCCTTTACATCAGAGTCCACAGAGTTCCCCTTTACATCTGAGTCCACAGAGTTCCCCTTTTACATCTGAGTCCACAGAGTTCCCCTTTACATGAGAGTCCACAGAGTTCCCCTTTACATGAGAGTCCACAGAGTTCCCCTTTACATGAGAGTCCACAGAGTTCCCCTTTACATGAGAGTCCACAGAGTTCGCCTTTTACAGCTGAACTCGCAGAGTTCCCTTTCACTGTAAGGGGGGACTCTGCAGACTCTGATGTAAGGGAGAACTCTGGGGACTCTAACATAAGGAATGCTCTAGGACCCCTGATTGAAGGGGGAATTCTGAGAACTCTGATGTACAGAGAGGACTCTGATGTAAGGGGGAACACTGTGCCCTTTGGTGTAAAGGGGAACTCTGATGTAAGGGGTGATCTGAGAACCCTGATTTACCTTTGGTGTATTTAGAGGGTTGGAGAGAGAAGGGGGGAGACTTCAGTCACAGACAGGGATGGATGGTGAGCTCACTTACCCCTTGGCAGTCAGCACCTCTCATCCAGATGTACCTGTGGCCGCTGAACTTCAAAATTTCCAGCCCCCACTTTCCTTTTCTGAGGCACAGCGCTGGGGATTGGAGTGTGGGCAGACACAGAGGGGTAGGGGCCGGAGGAAGAGGTGCAGATCGAACCCTCTCTCCTCTCCAGTCTGTGTGTTTTTTTTTGGGGGGGGGGTGGTTAGTTCTGGCTTTAAGCAGTGTGAAAGAGAGTAACAGACACTCTCAGCTTTGTCATCTGCAGCCAGCAACCCTGCTGGGAAGCCATAGCCCAGTCTGAATAATGCGTCCGGGTTTCAGGCAGTCTGAAACCCGGACACATGATTCCAAACCCGAACTGTCCGGATGATTCCCAGACAGGTGGCAACGCTACAGCCAGAGAAGAAACTGATGCTAATTGGCTGTGGCTGATGGCTGAGCTGATTGGCTGTAGATGCAACACTCCAGGTAAGCCATAGAGACAGATGTGGCGCTGGAACACGAGAGGTAGTAGAAAAATAACAAACTAACTAGCAGGATTAACAGCTAATGAAACTATGTTATGGGGGACAAACCCCACCATATATGTCATTTTTGGTTTTTAGCGCAGAGTGTAACTTTAACCCATTCACTACGATAAGAGTGAACCATATGCAAAACTTTCCTCATTATATTGTTTAGTGAGCAAAATTGCTAAACATCCAATTTAAAATACAAAAAGAACAAAAAATAAATAAAAATTCTGGTAGCACATACAGCAATACATTAGAACGGCAATGTTTTCACAGCCCCTCCCAGGAAGTAGAGAACTAATGAAGTATTTCAGAGGGAATAAATTATCTGATCAGCACAGATAACGGTAATTGTAATTTGTATGGAAAAAAAAAATGGAGTATACATATTTATTAGGCTAAGTAAGAGTGAGTCAGACTTTCAAAGAGTGTTGGTGGAACTCATTAACTACTGCGAAAAAAAAAAAAAACGGCAGCGGAGAAAGGCAAGAAGTTGAGGCTGGCCGGGGAATGAGAGAAAGAATAAAGTCATTAAGGTAAACTGTGCAACAGTCAGGCTATGCCTTGTAGATCATAAAAGAGAAAAGGAAAATCAATGCAAAGCCCATTGCCAGGGTAATGTGATAGGTTGATTTAGGAGGAGTCGGGTCCCAGGCTGCTGCTACACCGGCGTAATTAGATGCATCACAAAGACAGACAAATGGTAAGAAGTTATGAGTTCTACAGAACAGGTAGATGAATTAATCGCTACCCTGAAGAGACTCCGTGAGTCCGAGCATTTATGTGGATCAAAGGGATGTAGATAACTAGAAAAGTCTTTCCAAAATGGCAGATTATATATTTTTACTATCTGCTGGCAGCACAACCTTATTATTTAGGAATTCAGATTCATAAATTTTCAGAAAACAAAATAAATATCAGAAAATAACACAAGGAGAAATCAGGTGGGAGCAAAAACTCAATATATGATGGAGGTGAGAACTGAATATATGGTGGAGGTGAGAACTCAGTCTATGGTGGAGGTGAGAACTCAATACATGGTGGAGGTGAGGACTCAACATATGGTGGAGGTGAGAACTCAATATATGGTGGAGGTGAGAACTCAATATATGATGGAGGTGAGAACTCAATATATGATGGAGGTGAGAACTCAATATATGGTGGAGGTGAGGACTCAATATATGATGGAGGTGAGAACTCAATATATGGTGGAGGTGAGAACTCAATAATTGGTGGAGGTGAGAACTCAATACATGGTGGAGGTGAGAACTCAATACATGGTGGAGGTGAGAACTCAATATATGATGGAGGTGAGAACTCAATATATGATGGAGGTGAGAACTCAATATATGATGGAGGTGAGAACTCAATATATGATGGAGGTGAGAACTCAATATATGATGGAGGTGAGAACTCAATATATGATGGAGGTGAGAACTCAATATATGATGGAGATGAGAACTCAATATATGGTGGGGGTGAGAACTCAATATATGATGGAGGTGAGAACTCAATAAATGGTGGAGGTGAGAACTCAATATATGGTGGAGGTGAGGACTCAATAAATGGTGGAGGTGAGAACTCAATATATGGTGGAGGTGAGAACTCAATATATGATGGAGGTGAGAACTCAATATATGATGGAGGTGAGAACTCAATATATGATGGAGGTGAGAACTCAATATATGATGGAGGTGAGAACTCAATATATGATGGAGGTGAGAACTCAATATATGATGGAGATGAGAACTCAATATATGGTGGGGGTGAGAACTCAATATATGATGGAGGTGAGAACTCAATAAATGGTGGAGGTGAGAACTCAATATATGGTGGAGGTGAGGACTCAATAAATGGTGGAGGTGAGAACTCAATATATGGTGGAGGTGAGAACTCAATATATGATGGAGGTGAGAACTCAATATATGGTGGAGGTGAGAACTCAATATATGGTGGAGGTGAGAACTCAATATATGATGGAGGTGAGAACTCAATATATGATGGAGGTGAGAACTCAATATATGGTGGAGGTGAGAACTCAATATATGGTGGGGGTGAGAACTCAATATATGGTGGAGGTGAGAACTCAATATATGGTGGGGGTGAGAACTCAATATATGATGAAGGTGAGAACTCAATATATGATGGAGGTGAGAACTCAATATATGATGGAAGTGAGAACTCAATATATGGTGGGGGTGAGAACTCAATATATGATGGAGGTGAGAACTCAATATATGATGGAGGTGAGAACTCAATATATGATGGAGGTGAGAACTCAATATATGATGGAGGTGAGAACTCAATATATGATGGAGATGAGAACTCAATATATGGTGGGGGTGAGAACTCAATATATGATGGAGGTGAGAACTCAATAAATGGTGGAGGTGAGAACTCAATATATGGTGGAGGTGAGGACTCAATAAATGGTGGAGGTGAGAACTCAATATATGGTGGAGGTGAGAACTCAATATATGATGGAGGTGAGAACTCAATATATGGTGGAGGTGAGAACTCAATATATGGTGGAGGTGAGAACTCAATATATGATGGAGGTGAGAACTCAATATATGGTGGAGGTGAGAAGTCAATATATGATGGAGGTGAGAACTCAATATATGGTGGGGGTGAGAACTCAATATATGGTGGAGGTGAGAACTCAATATATGGTGGGGGTGAGAACTCAATATATGATGAAGGTGAGAACTCAATATATGATGGAGGTGAGAACTCAATATATGGTGGGGGTGAGAACTCAATATATGGTGGAGGTGAGAACTCAATATATGGTGGAGGTGAGAACTCAATATATGGTGGAGGTGAGTACTCAATAAATGGTGAAGGTGAGAACTCAATATATGGTGGAGGTGAGAACTCAATATATGGTGGAGGTGAGAACTCAATATATGGTGGAGGTGAGAACTCAATATATGGTGGAGGTGAGTACTCAATAAATGGTGAAGGTGAGAACTCAATATATGATGGGGGTAGAACTCAATATATGGTGGAGGTGAGAACTCAATATATGGTGGAGGTGAGGACTCAATATATGATGGAGGTGAGAACTCAATATATGATGGAGGTGAGAACTCAATATATGATGGAGGTGAGAACTCAATATATGGTGGAGGTGAGAACTCAATATATGGTGGAGGTGAGAACTCAATATATGGTGGAGGTGAGGACTCAATATATGATGGAGGTGCAATATATGATGGAGGTGAGAACTCAATATATGATGGAGGTGAGAACTCAATATATGATGGAGGTGAGAACTCAATATATGGTGGAGGTGAGAACTCAATATATGGTGGAGGTGAGAACTAAATATGACATACTGAAGCAGAGCATGATCCCCTCCCTTCGGAGACTGGACCCCAGGGCAGTATTCCAACATGATAATGACTCCAAACACACATCCAAGACCACCACTGCCTTGCTAAAGAAACTGAGGGTAAAGGTGATGGACTGGCCAAGCATGTCTCCAGACCTTAACCCTATTGAGCATCTGTGGGACATCATCAACATCCACCAGCTCCGTGATGTCATCATGGAGGAGTGGAAGAGGACTCCAGTGCCAACCTGTGAAGCTCTGGTGACCTCCATGCCCAAGACGGTTAAGGCAGAGCTGGAAAATAATGGTGGCCACACAAAATATTGACACTTTGGGCCCAATTTGGACATTTTCACTTAGGGGTGTCCTCACTTTTGTTGCCAGCGGTTTAGACATTAATGGCTGTGTGTTGAGGTATTTTGAGGGGACAGCAAATTTACACCGTTATACAAGCTGTACACTCATTACTTTACATTGTAGCAAATGTAATTTCTTCAGTGTTGTCACATGAAAAGATAGAAGAAAATATTTACACAAATGTGAGGGGTGTACTTACTTTTGTGAGATACTGTATATACCATAGCTTGTGGACTCTATGAATTTCCAACAGACTAAATAATATACACTGATTTTATAAAAAAAAATAGATACGGTATATAATAAATGAAATCTATGTGTGTATGTATGAATGTTTTTTTTTTTTTCTCTACTTTTCTCTCTATACTCTTTCTTTCTGCTCTCTTGTCTTTGCCTTATTATGGGGCAGATACTGGCATACGAGGACTACTTGACAGCACAAAGAAACTATATATATGTATTTTTTTTGTTTTGTGCTTATATGAGTAGCTTTAAATGAAGAATCAGAGCTGTCAATTAATAATAAGGAAACGTTTTTTCTTTTTTCAAAGTTTTTGGCATTTTTTCATTTATTTAGCAAAAAATATAAATCCCAGTTGTGACTAAATACCACAAAAAAAAAAAAAAAAAGAAGCTATGTGTGTAAAAAAAAAAAAAAGATAAAAATGTCATATGGATACAGTGTAGCATGACTGCAAAAAGTGCGACAGCGCTGAAAGCTATAAATTGGCCTGGGCAGGAAGGGGGTAAAAGTGCCCAGTTTTGAAGGAGTTAAGGGTTTTAGCCCCATCCTTATTTTACTGTTCAATAAGGCAATGTCCCACACCAGTTATGCAAAGAAAAAAAAAGGGTTTGTGTGTTAGATTCTTTGCTATGAACAACAAAGAGATTCTTAATACATACAGTATGAACCAATATAACGGGTTACAATCCTGATAGTTTCCTTTTTAAAGTTTAACCACTTCAGCCCCGGACCATTTTGGCTGGTTAAAGACCAGGCCCCTTTTTGCGATTCGGCACTGCGCCGCTTTAACTGACAATTGCGCGGTCGTGCGACGTGGCTCCCAAACAAAATGGATGTCCTTTTTTTCCCCCCACAAATAGAGCTTTCTTTTGGAGGTATTTGATCACCTCTGCGGTTTTTATTTTTTGCGCTATAAACAAAAATAGAGCGACAATTTTGAAAACAATTCAACATTTTTTACTTTTTGCTATAATAAATATCCCCCAAAAAATATCTTAAAAAAAAAAAAATTTTCCTCAGTTTAGTCCGATACGTATTCTTCTACATATTTTTGGTAAAATAAAATAAGCGTATATTGATTGGTTTGCGCAAAAGTTATAGCGTTTACAAAATAGGGGATCGTTTTATGACATTTTTATAAAAAAAAATTTTTACTAGTACTGGCGGCGATCTGTGATTTTTTATCGGGACTGCGACATTGTGGCGGACACTTTTGACACATTTTTGGGACCATTGTCATTTTCACAGCGATCAGTGCTATAAAAATGCACTGATTACTGTGAAAATGACACGGGCAGTGAAGGGGTTAACCACTAGGTGGCGCTGTAGGGTTTAAAGTGGAAGTAAACCCTCCTATCATTTTCAGGCAAGGAAGCTGCCATCTTGGCCTCTGCTTAATCTTCAACTGCCATGGTGCTGCACATGTGATCAGTTATGACACCAGCCATTGGATGGTTTGACAGTTTTGTTGAGAGCACAAGCAATGTGACAGTTGGCATTCCCGGCATGCCAGGAATGTAACTGCTTTTTGAAACTGTTAAATCGATGGGTTTACTTCCGCTTTAAGTGTTCCCTGCATAGTGTTTCTAACTGTAGGGGGAATGGGCTGTGTGTCACATGACACTGATCTCCTCTCCGAGTACACGGAGCCGAGATCCGTGTCATTGTCACTAGGCAGAGCCGAGAGATGCTTGTTTACACAAGCATCTCCCCGCTCTATACCTCCGTGACAAGCGCGGCGATCGCCAGCGGCGCGCACGCGACCACACGGACAGGCATTTAAAGGGGACGTACAGGTACGTTGATATGCCTGTCCGTGCCATTCTGCCGACGTAAATGTACAGGAGGCGGTCGGCAAGCGGTAACGGAACACTAAAGGAATTTTTTTATTTTTTTTTGTAAAATAACAAACATGTTATACTTACCTCCACTGTGCAGCTCGTTTTGCACAGAGTGGCCCCGAGTGTTCCTGGTCTTCTGGGGTCCCTCGGCGGCTGTCTCGGCTCCCCCCGCAAGAACTTTCCATGTTTATGCGAGCTCTCTCGCATGGTGGAAAGTTCTTGCAGGCGCGCTCCCGTGATACAGCCAGCTCACTGTATCACTCGGCCCCGCCTCCCGGCGTGCCGCGTCGTTGGATGTGATTGACAACAGCGCGAGCCAATGGCTGCGCTGCTTTCAATCAACTAATGAATAAGCCAGAAGCCTGGCCAAGAAGCCAGCACGTTCACAGCGCGGGACTTTCGAGGGGTCAGGTAAGTAAACGGGAGCTCGGGGGTGGGGGGGGGGGGCGCTAATGCTCGGATGTTTTTTCACCTTAATGCACAGAGTGCATTAAGGTGAAAAAACTTTCACCTTTACAACCCCTTTAGGAAACCCGTTCAAGTAAATCAAAATGATGTGATTGTATTCAGCACTTTCCAGACTCGCTCCTCTCTACTTCCCAACCTCCAGTAAAAAAAAATAATGGTTGGCGCCCTGATAGCTTGCTTTGAACAAGTGGCTCTTGATACATATGCACCAGTAAAACAACTTGGAGACACCGCTAAGGCACTTTCAATTCACTCTTTGCTATGTAACTTGAAACATTTGTGTTAAAATCAATAGAATAGGTAAGAGCCTCTGACAATGCGGCGACGTACATCCTCAGACGGGTAATATACTAGAAAGGAAGGCCTAAAAAAAATGTAATCTGCAGACAATGAATGAATCAAGAGCGCGCTCTTCTGTATTTAAAAGGAAGAAAGGCAAAATTAAATCAAAGCGAAAAAATCTGAAATTCGCCAAGTTGCGGCAATCATTCTGTAAGGACGCGGAGCGGCACATCCATCTCCTCCCAAGTCTGATCCTTAAAAAGCACCCAGAGGACGAACTTTAAAAGAAGGAACGTGGATATTTACTTGGGGATGCAGAAAGAGGACCTTGCCAAATAGAAGTACGTTTCCTCTGGAGGGCAATTAGGACGAGCAGCCTCACCGAGATGATAAATTAGCCGTGTCCTCCATTATGACTGTGACCCGTGTTTTGGAAGGATTGTAAAAGGCAAAGATAGAAGGAATCGTAAATCCTGAAGGTATTATTTCACTAACGTGCTCCAAAGATTGAATGCGTGCCGCGTGTGGCAGGATGCGCATTGCTCCCGCTGGGCCAGGATAAGGTCTCATTCAGGGACAACGCTCAACCATTATCCGTTATAAGGCTGCTCCCTGAAGCCTTTAGTCCAGGCACTCTGCTACAAAATACACTCAAGGATGCCACAGTTGACCATCCATCTCATTTAAAGGCATGCGTATCACTGGCCGACGGAATGGCTCTCTGAAGCCAAACAAAGTATCTACGTTACATAACAATAGTTGAGTACAGAGCCGTAAAAAGCTGCATCCTCCATATAAAGAACTGCAAAAATAAAGCATAGAAATACGTATGCTTGCATGTTGGCCTAATAGTGCTATTTCTTTGTAGCACTGGAGCCTTGGGATAAATTAACAGAAAGGCCATTATCTGCAGTATGTATGAGAAGGTTGCTATTCCTCCCTGTTTCCGGAGGACAGCCACTGAATTCATCCTCCAGAACCTGGCACCTTACAGAAAATATTTCAGTGTGCACACTCAAAATGAACTTACAATGAGCCAGCTGAGTGTCAATCCAAAATGGCGCTGCCAGGCAGCTTGCACGTGCACAGAAATTCATGCTGACCCCCCCAACCCAGTGTGTGCAGTGTGACTTAAGTTGAAGTATGCACGCTGTGATATTTAATCTCGGGTGCCCATCTCCTGAGGGATGATGCTGGGCCCCAGCAGCTTGGATTGACCGGAAACAGAAGACGGAATTCAGATGCCAGACATGGGGAATCTGTGAGTTACTTGACCCATGAACTTTGAATTATTTAATCCTGACCCCTGCACTCTCTGCTTTACTTAATCCTGACTCCCGACCTCTACATTACTTAATCCTGGCTCCCGACCTCTACATTACTTAATCCTGACTCCCAACCTCTACATTACTTAATCCTGACTCCCGACCTCTACATTACTTAATCCTGACTCCCGACCTCTACATTACTTAATCCTGACTCCCGACCTCTACATTACTTAATCCTGACCCCTGAACTCTGTGTTACTTAATCCTGACCCCCTGGACTCTTTTACCTTATCCTAACCTCAGGACTCTCTGCCTTACTTAATCCTGACCCCTGCACTCTCTGCATTACTTAATCCTGACTCCCGACCTCAACATTACTTAATCCTGACTCCCGACCTCAACATTACTTAATCCTGACTCCCGACCTCAACATTACTTAATCCTGACTCCCGACCTCTACATTACTTAATCCTGACCCCTGAACTCTGTGTTACTTAATCCTGACCCCCTGGACTATTTTACCTTATCCTAACCTCAGGACTCTCTGCCTTACTTAATCCCGACCCCTTAACTCTCTGCGCTACTGACTCCTGACCCCTAAACTTTGCGTTCCTTACTCCTGACCCCTGAACTTTGCGTTCCTTACTCCTGACCCCTGAACTTTGCGTTCCTTACTCCTGACCCCTGAACTTTGCGTTCCTTACTCCTGACCCCTGAACTTTGCGTTCCTTACCCCTGACCCCTGGATGCTCTGTGTTACTTGTTCCTGGTCCCTGAACTCTGTTGGTGCATTACTTACTCCCGACTCCTGAACTCTGTGCATTACTTACTCATGACTCATCAACTCTTAATCCATTCCTGTCCCCTGAACTCTGTGTTACTTAGTCCTGACCCCTGAACTCTGTTGCTTAATCCTAGCCCCTTGACTCTATGCTGTATTTAGTCCTGACCCCCTGAACTCTCTGCGCTACTTACTTCTAATTGAAGAAAAGGAAAATTGGTCGCACACTATGGAAGGAAGAACTTCTGTAGAATACTTACTTTATTGCCAAAGCGCCAAAGGACATAGACAGGACGTTACAGGAACATTGGTAGACTGGTTTCACACAGATAACTTGCGCTTGTTAACAAGCACGAGTTATAGTTACCAATGTTCCTGTAGCATCCTGTCTATATCCTTTGGCACTTTGGCAATAAAGTAACTATTCTACAGAAGTTCTTCCTTCCATGGTGTGCGACCAATTTTCCTTTTCTTCAATTGCTGTTGATGGTGGTGAGCCGGGGCCAGCACCCACAAGGAAATCTTTATCCACAGTCTGAGCGGTGTTACACTCTTTCTGGACTACTTACTTCTAACCCCTGAACTTTCTGCTACTTACTCCTGTCTCCTGAACGCTCTGTGTTATTTAGTCCTGACCCCTGAACTCTGTGCGTTACTAAAAGGGGTTGTAAAGGTTCAAATATATAAAAAAAAAAACATGTCATACTTACCTCCACTGTGCAGCTCGTTTTGCACAGAGTGGCCCCGATCCCGGACTTCTGGGGTCCCTCGGCGGCTGTCTCGGCTCCTCCCTGCAAGAGCTAACCCCCTTCATGGGAAGCTCTCTCCCAAGGGGGTTAGCTTGCGGGCGTGCTCCCGTAATACAGCCGACAGCTATAGCCGCTGACTGTATCACCCGGCGCGCCACGTCATTGATTAGATTGACAGCAGCAGGAGCCAATGGCTGCGCTGCTATCAATCTCCAATGAAGAGCCGAGAACAGCCTGAAGACAGGGGGCTCAGGTAAGTAAACCGGGGGGCTGGGGGGCTTGTAAGCATTGGATGTTTCTTCACCTTAATGCATAGGATGTATTAAGGTGAAAAAACGCAAAGCTTTACAACCCCTTTGATCCTGACCCGTCAACTCTGTGTGTTACTTCATCTTGACCCCTGGACTCTCTTCGTTACTTAAGCCTGACCCCTGAACTCTGAGTTACTCACTCCTGACCCCTGAATTCTGCGTTACTCACTCCTGACCCCTTGAATGTCTGCCTTACTTAGTCCTGACCCCTGAACTCTCTTTGTTACTTAATCCTGACCCCTGAACTCTCTTCGTTACTTAATCCTGACCCCTGAACTCTGCGTTACTTAAGCCTGGCCCCTGAACTCCGCGTTACTTAAGCCTGGCCCCTGAACTCCGCGTTACTTAAGCCTGGCCCCTGAACTCTGCATTACTTAAGCCTGGCCCCTGAATTCTGCGTTACTTAAGCCTGGCCCCTGAATTCTGCGTTACTCACTCCTGACCCCTTGACCATCTGTCTTACTTAGTCCTGACCCCTGAACTCTCTTTGTTACTTAATCCTGACCCCTGAACGCTGTGTTACTTAAGTCTGACCCCTGAACTCTGCATTACTCACTCCTGACCCCTGAATTCTGCGTTACTCACTCCTGACCCCTTGACCCTCTACCTTACTTACTCCTGACCCCTGAATGCTCTGCGTTACTTAATCCTGACCCCCAAACTCTGTGTATTACTTAATCCTGACCCCCTCAGCTCTGTGAATTACTTAATCCTGACCCCTATATCTCCCCCTACTTTTTACGCCCACTGATTACCAAGCCTGTCTACTCCCACTAATGCTGAGGAATTTATTACTCCCACTGGACACAGTCTAACCACCCTAAAGTCTGAAGAACAGTACATTGGCCCTTTGTTTAGAAAGTTTGGAGACCCTGCTTTAAACAGAAGGTAACCTCACCATGTGAATTTAGTATGTTCTCAGTATGAATTGCCCAGGTTTGTGATGCATTTAATCTACCGTGGACCTACCCTCTAAAAGGCGACATTCACATGAGCCAAATGCATGCATGCATGAAAAAAACTGGAAACAATCCTAGAGAAGAAGAGACTGGCAGAGACTCCTGAGCAGCTGACACAAGAGAAGACAGACAGGGTGTCACGGTCTGGAGTCAGGCTCAGAGGCCAGTAGCAATAGCAGCAGAGCAGGTATTCACACAGATCAGCCTGGCTGATGACACGGGTTTGCCTGAGGTGCTGGGTCCAAGCACTGACCGGTATTCACCAGGGCTCCTAATGGTGGAGATGGGCTTCGCTGCGTGTCAGTGCCAGGTCACAGTCCTCAGGTTAGCCCTACCAGGAGGTGAGCAAGCCGGGGTCCGGAAGCAGATAATACAGGTAGGGATCAAGCAGAAGCGTAGTCGAGGACGAGCCAAAAGTCGGTAACAGATAGTTGCAGGTTGGGATTCAGCAGAAGCGTAGTAGGGGACGAGCCAAAAGTCGGTAGTGAGTGGTAGCAAAGATGCGGTCGGCAGCAGGAGACAGGCGCAAGATATTGGCTGGTGAAGACACAATATTCTGGCAACCAGGAAGTGCAGGGACATGGCTTAAATCAGGAAGTTCATGGGAGGGGCAAAGGGTTCAAGGTTCAAGGCAAACAAGATTCAGGACAAGATCATTCAAGGAATTGTCCAATGAGCTGTCTAGCATTCCAGGTGGCTCAGCAAGTAGAGACACCATCAGACACACCAGAGGTCCCAGGTTCAAGCCCAGGTCCTAACACGGGGTGTCTGAGACACTGTCAGCACAATTTGACTAAAGAAAGTCTCTATATCTGGCATTATGAAAACCAAATTGTGTTCACTATGGCAAGATGTTCTGCTCAATTAAGAAAGTCAACTAAAGGTGCTGATAATGGCCGGAAAAATATAAATAAAATTCATTTAAATTCATGATATTAATTAAACCGTACAATACAATTATATATAAAAATAAATGTTTTTTTTTTAAACTAATTTTTGGTTTCGGTTTTCGGCCAAGTGCATCCTGCATTTTAGGTTTCAGTTTCGGCACCAAAATTTCCATTTGGTGCATCTCTAACTAATATGCTATCACAGAGAATGTAAACTTAGGATAGCAATAAGCAGTGACAGGTACTCTTTACTTAGACTTCTGGGGTCTATTAGACCCCAGATGTCTCATCTGCCCTTAAAAGCATCTGATCAAACCGATATCGTGTCATCAAGTGCTTTCCCAAGCCAAAAATGGCCCTATGGGGTGTGAGCATATATTTTCTCCCCCCCGACGTTTTGGGACCCCCACACTTCATACCCGTTTGGGGGGCGTACTTGTTGTGTGAGACACTCATGTTCCTTGGTCTCATTTATATTTCAACATCAGCCATTGTATCTGAACATTCACCAAAGTTTGTGTTACTGATTGGATTTGGGTTTGATCATCCTTGAAGGTTCTCTGTCCATACTTTCCCACACGGGGCCACCCAGGACTTTACACCTAGGAAAACAGCACTGTTCCTTTATCACGTGCTACATGATATACATACATTTTCAAGTTTTTAACGTTGCTTTGGGTCATATGCAAAATAAAAGAAAGGTCAAAGAGGTCCTTAGGAAGCAGAAACCCAGCGAAACGCGTCAACTTCACCTGTTACTCATCTGGGATACCTCCAGTGGAATACCCTAGGAAAGTTCTTCAGACATTTAGGATCAAGTACATGCATGTGATTTGTGACCGCTTTTTAAATAATGTCTTTATGTGTTTGTGTCTTTTTGATATTGAATAAAAATGTGATTTTTAAATAAAATATGTGTTATTACTTCTGGGAGTATATACAAGGCCCCAATCCCTAACATTTGTTGCATTGATCAAAATGGCACTGTTGACATCCGACGGAACCGGAAGTGACAAAATACTTGTCACTTCCGGTTTCCTATACCAGAAAGATAACTGTGGACATTCTGGTCCCCGATTACCTCTAGGGTAAGCTGTCTGAACCAACAGCTTCAGTCCCGGGCTCCCTGGTGAGATGGAAGTGCCCGAAGAGGCAGTAGAGGGTGGCGGGGGAAGGGGGGCCCTTCCGTTGCCTGTAAATGCAATCCAGTGGTTCATTGCTTTTGAATTAAAGATAATCGATAGCCAAATAAAAACAATACTGGGATGATGCCTGATGATACGTATTGCTGTCTTCAAGTGGTTTTAAAGTGGTTGTAAAGGCTGAAGGTGCATTTTATGCATGAAGGTAAAAAAAAAACCTGTGTACTGCCCCCCCCTCAGCCTCCTCAATACTCACCTGAGCCCCCTTTCGATCCAGCAATGTGCACGAGAGCCTGTCCTGGGTCTCTCTCTCCTCATTGGCTAAGACACACCAGCGGGAGCCATTGGCTTCCACTGCTGTCAATCACCAATGAAGAGAGCATGGAGGGTGGGGCCAAACCGCAGCTCTATGTTTCTTATGGATGCATAGAGCAGGGCTCGGGAATGAGCACGCACCAGTGCCAGTGGCGGCTGGTGTTTTATTTTTATTTTTAGGGGGGTGGGAGCAAACAACCCCCCTCCAGGTTGGTCGTTCGGCAGGAGCCCCCCTACCCCGGCACTTACCCCATCGGTTGCAGGCAGACGGGCTCCTACGGGCGGCGGGCAGTGGCCGGGTTGCGGGCTACTATGGGTGGGTTGCGGGCTCCCATGGTCGGTGGGTTTCGAGCTACTATGGGCAGTGGCTCCTGTGTCCTCTCCGCATCACACCGGCTTCCACCATGCGGCTCCTCCCTCCTCCTCCTAGACGTCCAATAGGATTGCCTGTCCTTTCAGCCAATCGGGTGACCGGTGTCAAAACCCGCTTCCTGATTGGCCAGGAGAAGGATCAGTGTTACAACAGCGAATATTGATTCGCAGTTGTAACACACCTGGGTGGGCTCGGAGCACACTCTCTGCGACCCGAGCCCACCCTATATTGAAGCCTATTAGAGCCTCTGGCTCTAATCGGGGGGCTCAAAAAACCAGCCCCTCTGCATTGGAATCCATGCGCCGGTGTCCTGAAAGGGGCCGGACGCATGGATAGAGGAGGCAGCGATGGACGGGAGCGGGGGGGGCTCGGCGTCTGTGTGCCCTTAATGGACGGGCCACCCCTGACCAGTGCCCCCATAGCATGCTGCTTGCTATTGGGGGGTACTAGTTAAGGGGGAGGAGCCTGAGAAGAGAAGGATCTGGGCTGCCCCGTGCACGACCATTGCATAGAGCAGGTAAGTATAACATGTTTGTTTCTTAAAGTGGAGCTCCACCCTAAATAGCAACTTTTGCTATTTGGAACCCTCCCCCCCTCCGGTGTCACAATTGACACCTTTCAGGGGGGAGGGGGGTGAAGATACCTGTCTAAGACAGGTATTTTCACCCATATCCGGGAGTCATCTCTCCGGTGTAGTGTCATATTTTGCTCCCCATCACAGATTGCTCCGGAAGTGACGTTCCGTCGCCGCCATCTTGCTACACCCCACACTCCTGCACAGTAATGATAGAGTGAGAAGGGGGCAAGCGGACATCTTGTTACACCCACCGGAGTTTTAGATTTCACGGTTGTTTTTAGCACAAAAAGGAGCTTATATGCTTAAATACAGTATTTGGAAATCGGACGGACTGTTTAGATGTTAAATTTTAAAAGCAGAGGTGTTCTGTCACAGTAGCAACCATGTGAGGTCAGCAGGTTTGCTGCTGCTTTTAAAATTTAACATCTAAACAGTCCGTCCGATTTCCAAATACTGTATTTAAGCATATAAGCTCCGTTTTGTGCTGAAAACAACCGTGAAATCGAAAACTCCGGTGGGTGTAACAAGATGTCCGCTTGCCCCCTTCTCACTCCATAATTACTGTGCAGGAGTGTGGGGTGTAGCAAGATGGCGACGGGGGAACGTCACTTCCGGAGCAATCTGTGATGGGGAGCAAAATATGACACTACACCGGGAATCTGCGGGAGTGACGTCACTTCTCGCAGACTTCCCGTAGTGTTCTGGGAGACACTCGGCTCCCAGAACACAGGAGCACCAATCAGAACGGCGCAGCGCGACTCGCGCATGCGCCGTAGGGAACCGGGCATGAAGCCGCAGGGCTTCACTTCCTGGTTCCCTCAGCGAGGATGGCGGAGGGAGCAGCAGAGTGACGAGCGGTCGCTCATCCTCTGCTGCGGACGTCGCTGGACTCCAGGACAGGTAAGTGTCCAAATAATAAAAGCCAGCAGCTGCTGTAGCTGTAGCTGCTGGCTTTTAATATTTTTTTTTTCCGGCGGAGCTCCGCTTTAAAAAAGAAAAAAAAAAGAAAAAAAAAAACCCTCTTTAATTTAATTTTAACATTAAGCTGATCTTTTGCGTGTATATCGAGAACATGTTAACTAGACCGTAGAGCTCCTGTGAAGTGTAATATTTCAATACATTTTTACCTGACTCCCAGTCGTCCCATTTAATATTCTGCAAATTCCAACCTGAAAGAAACTCAGGAGCCGAGCACCAGAGCAGCGGCAGAGGGACGCAAAGTCAGACACCATGTTTTAGGGGATACTTTTATTAAATAGAGTAATAGAACCTGAGCCGGAATATGTATGAGCCTAATTTACACTAAAATAGTAATTTTATAATCTTACCTCCATGTACATGGCGTGCCTGAATAAAACCTTCAAATAAAGATATTGCCTGATACAGGAGCTTTATTATTACTGCATTAAATCTTGGTATAAAAAGAAACCCCTCTGAGAGAATAACATTGGCGCCCATTGCTGACCCTCTAGTTGCCCAACTGTCACGTTGATCCATTGGTTTTAATACTTTCCCAGCCACTGACCCAACGTTTAGTCCGGATTTACGCATTTCTGTGTGCGATATTAGGGATTTTTATCATTTTTGCAATTAGCGTTTTTCATGCATTCTTTGTTGGGTTTTGCCAGTCATGGAAATGTTGCGCAAATTTGATGTTGCTATGGAAGCTGCTGGTTACCATGCGCACTTATCGTGTCAAAATGCACGTTGCAAGCATTTTCATGTGCTGCCATTGTTATTAATAGAAATATAGAAAGGGCACCAGAGCAAAACAGAATGAAAGGGTCCAAGCAGTGGCGGCCCGTCCATTAGGGGCACCCGGGCGCTTCCCCCTCTATCCACGGCCGCCACCCCCTATATGAATGAAGATTCCTTCATATCTACGGCCACCGCGGTCACCCCCCTGTTCATGCGTCCGGCCCCTTTCAGGTCGCCGGGCACATGAATTACAGCAGGAAGGATGTTTTTTTGAAGCACCTGATTAGAGCCATAGGGTCCAATAGGCTTCAAAATAGGGTGGGCTTGAGTCGCAGAGCATTGTGTCAGGAACCCACCCAGGTGTTACAACAGCGAATGAATATTCGCTATTGAAACACTGATCTTCAATCCAGCCAATCAGAAGCAGGTCTGAGACCCGTTTTCCGATTGGCCAATAAGAGAAGGGTCCCAATTGGCCGCCGAGGAGGAGGAAGGAAACGGAATCAGCCCGGGTGCTTTTACACTGGATCGGTGCACTGGCAGGACACCAAAAAAAGTCCTGCAAGCAGCATCTTTGAGGCGCTGTAGGAGCGGTATATACACCGCTCCTACAGCGCCACTGCCCATTGAAATTAATGGGCAGTGCCACCGAAGAGCCGGCAAAGCGCCGCTGTAGCGGCGCTCTGAACCCTTTTTCGGACGCTGGCGGGGGTTAAAAGCGCCCCACTAGCAGCCGAAAAGTTTTGCAAAAACGATGGCAAAGCGCCCCTAAAAATAGTGGTGCTTTACCGCCGATGCCCCCAACGCCCCAGTGTAAAAGTAGCCTCTATATATTGGTAGGGAAAGGCACCGTATGATGTTAAGAGGATATATGGGCAAAGTATTGATGGGTATATTGTATATTTTGGTATGTTAATGTGAAAGACTGGAATAGGGTTGGCGCAGTTACATATACATGTATATATATATATATATATATATATATATATATATATATATATATATGTGTGTGTATATATGGTTTTTTTTACACTGATCTTGGTGTCATCAGATGCTTGTAAGGGCAGAGGAGACATCTGGGGTCTACTAGACCCCAGATCAGATCTCCCCGCAAAGAGTATCTGTCACTGCATTTTGTCATCACAAGGGATGTTTACATTCCTTATAACAGCACTAAAAGTGAAAAAAATAAAATAAAATAGAAAGATTAACAAAACTGTGTAATTTTTTTTTTTTAGAGCGCCCCCATTCCCCCATGCTCATGAGCAACAGCGAGCACCATTGGTCTTGCAAGCATATGTAAACAGCAATCACACCACACATGTGGGGTATCAGTGCGGACATCAGAGTGAGAGCAAGATTTCTAGGACCAGACCTCCTCTGTAACTCTAAACTGGTAACCTGTAGAGGCGTTTAAATCTTCGTCTATGCGACGTAGTTTGTTGCCATTCCACGAGCGTGCCATGTTAGATATCTATTTTTCTTGGCTGAACACCATCTTTTAATTTTTCCAAAAATTGGGTTATGTATTGTGTTTGTGTGCATTAGGATTCATTAAAGTGTATTTCTTTCCAGATAATTTCCACTTGAAAAAACGCTGCGTAAATACCACGTGACTTAAAAAATTGCAAAACCCACCATTTTATTCTTTAGGGCCTCTGCTAAATATATATATATATATATATATATATATATATATATATATATAATGTTTGGGGGTTCTACGTAATTTTCGAGGAAAAAAATACAGATTTTTACGTGGAAACGTAAAGTGCCAGAAAAAGGCCTGGTCTTCAAGTACTATGAATGGAGCCTCAGGGTCCATGTAGAGATGTCTACAGGGACCCCGGGGCTCCATTTATACTGTGTGGAATATTAACATGTTATTTATATAATTTATTCATAAAAGGCTGCTATGGCCAATAAAATTTCAATTTTGCCACGTGTGGTTACCTACGTATGGATAGATGGTGGAGTGTTGGTAAAGGACAGGATTATTGAAGATAAATCATCTTTATTACCCTAGTCATGTGAAATCTCTACACCCAATTCAATGCATTTTATATATTATAAAGGATTGCCAAAATCATTGACACAGCTAATCTCTAAGGGGGTCATTTTTCATATGTTAGATTTCAGTTCTAATGCCTTGTACACGCGGTCGGAATTTCCGATGAAAAAAGTCAGACGGAATTTTTTCATCGGATATTCCGACCGTGTGTGTGCCCCATCAGACTTTTTTCCGTCAGAATTTAGAAAGAGAACATGTTCTCTTTTTTTCCGATGAAAAAAAATTCCGTCCGAATGTATGGAACTCCGACAGAGAAAAAAAACACGCATGCTCAGAATCAAGTCGACACATGCCCGGAAGCATTAAACTTAATTTTTCTCGGCTCGTCACCGCGTTCTTGACGGTCGGAATTCGGTGTGACAGTGTGTATGCAAGACAGCTTGAACGGAATTCCGTTGGAAAAATCAGTCGGAGTTTATCCCGGTGGAAAATCCGATCGTGTGTGTAGCGGGGGTTGTCAATTTAAAGAGCTCAAAAGACTACCATAACCCAGTGTGCAGCGGGACACCCAGAGTGCATTGCCCGGCGCAAGGTCTGCTGGGGAAGGCCTATTTAAGGAGGAGGGAGCTACACGCGGGTCTCTTTGGACGCCGCCCCCCTAGCAAGTGGAACCAACGCTAAGTCTGCCGCTGGACTGGGCCTAAGAGTTTGGTCCTTGAGACCCAGAGAGCCCTCCGACCTTCACGGGAGAACCCAGGAGTCATTCAGTTCATCATCCTTCCAAGGACTGTCGGGAGGATCAGAGACTGCGGGTGTCTTGAGACTGTGTGCTGGAGCCCCCAGCTACGGAGGTCGGTTGTACGGACTGGTTGGTCGGGTGAGAGAGCACTTGCTCAGAGATTTACTGACTAATCTTAGGCCCAGTGTCCTTAGTTCAGGGACCACCGTTACCAGAGTGTTATTGCACGCCAGAGCGACAGTGTGTTGTGCAGCGTTAGTTGAACTTTTTAGTACATGCCAAGAAGTTAACTGTTTTGATGCCTGTGGATTACAAATAACCTACAAAGTGCACCACCATTGCTAGCGAAGATCCTTCCCAACGGAAGCACCATATCTGCAATAGTCAGGCCTGACTGTAGAACTGTTAGAAACTGTTTGGGCGCCATCTTGCCCACGAGGGGGAAGCTCGCGAGAATAGTTGAATGACATTTAGTGTGTGTAAATACTATTGGAACTTAGCGCTTGTTATATACTGAATGATTAACATTGCAGGGCTCTGCACATGCACACGTATTACTGTTTAACTTGATGCTTTATATTCAGTAAAAAGTACTTGTGGTTAAGCCAATCTACTGTGTGGTTATATGTTTGTTGCGGTATTGTGATCCCCATAGCTAACGGGTTTCACAATCCCATCTCTACTGCTATCTGTGCCAAGGGAGGTTAGAGCCAGTTACTGGGGGTTGACAGCAGTGTGTACAGGCCCAAAATCTATACCAGCAGCCCTCCTAACTGGGGGTATTGCTACATGTGTACAAGGCATAATTCCTCATACACAACATATACCTGTACCGCACTTTTACTTTGACCGCAGTTCCTCATTTTACCCATTCCTATGAACTTTACACAACCAACGAGCACACTTCAAAGATTACAAATGTGGTAAGGTTATGAAGGAAGGGTCAAGTCTGCTAAAACTCTAAACTTTTGCATGTTGGGTGTTTCATCTTAAAGCGCCGGTGTTATATAATGGAGTTCAAAGTTTACTTTCATGGCTTAACTTGGGAAGAACCAATTTAAAGTGCAACTAAAGACTTCCAGATCCTGTCTGCCCAATTATCAAAGCTGAAAGATTAATCTCCAACGATCTTTAGCCCTCCAAACGTTATCTACCAGGAAGCTACCACCTTCCCAGCTGCCATTGCAAATAATCAGCTTCTCTACATCTCATCGATGGATTGTTCTCCAGAAGCTGTGACAGGACTATTAGGCGCCAATCCTGCCAACTATTCCTAATTGGACAGCCATGATGTATTTCACAAATGGTGGAGATTCTCTAGATCAGATCTCCACTTCTCGGGTGGGGGTAATTATAGCAACGTGCATAGTATAGTTTTCTAGTAATTTTCTTTTTTAGACATATAAATATGAAATACTATATATGAGAATGTCCACGTTACTATTTCCAACAATCGGGGGGATGCAAGGCTTCTCTTTACAGTTTTATTATGCTTTAAAGTTTTTTTAAAAAAATAATACATTCATATGAAATACTATGCAGTACTGTATATGAAAATATAAACTTTACAACTTTACTATTTTGAACAATCAGGGGGAATGTAGGGTTTCTCCTTATAGATATAATGCTACCCCCTAGAGTGCCACTGGATTTTGGGCCAAACTTTCAGGAGCTCTATGTCCCCTCTCTTGAATATACCAGCCCACCTGGCTGCCTTGTAAAGTGCCCCAGGACAAGGGATTGGGTTTAGCTGTTTGTATTCTCCCGCAAGCGCTTGCTGGATATTGTATCTGGCAGACTGTAGGATAGTGGAGATCCCTCTGCCCATCTTCCTTCCTTCCTTCCTTCCTCAGCTCCCAGCCTGGAGGCAGAGCCCCCTCATCCCCAGGGTCCCCTCACAAACTACACGACACAGCCTCAACACTCCATTGTCCACCCGACAACAACCCTGCTGGCCAGGCTGTGCAATATTCATGGGCTGACCCAACCACCCTGCCAGGCCTCCTGTCTAGGCATTGGCCATATTCTCATAAATATGCAGATCACAGCCACTTGACCTCCAACCACTAGCTTCTGGAAACTTCCAGTAGCTTCTAGAACCAGGGGGAGGTACTAGAGGCCTGACCTGTAGAGCCCTCCAGCCTGACTTACAGTAACCAGACTCACAGCCTTCTGTGAGTCAAAATAAACATTCCTCACTGTACACAAGGGTGCTACATAGAAAAATTCTAAGGTTTTGCTAAGGATGTAATGTACTCATACACCCAGGGCCGCCATCAGGGGGGTACAGGCAGTACACCTGTAAGGGGCCGGGAGGTCCCCAGGGGCCCGGATGGCAACCCCCCCTTTTTTTTTTTCATTCTTTCTTTATTTATTTTTTGCAAGGGGCCCAGAGGTCCCCCCTTTTTTGTAAGGGGCCCAGAGGTCCCCAGAGACCCGGAGGTCCCCAGGGCCCTGGATGGCAACCCCCCCTTTTTTTTGTAAGGGGCCCAGAGGTCCCCAGAGGCCCGGAGGTCCCCAGGGCCCCGGATGGCAACCCCCCTTTTTTTATAAATTTTTTTGTAAGGGACCCAGAGGTCCCCAGGGCTCCGGATGGCAACCCCCCAGAGGTCCCTACAGGCCCGGAGGTCCCCAGGGCCCCGGGTGGCAACCACCCCCCCCCGGTTCTCTGCTCCAGGGGGCCCATGCCTGAAGCTGTGTAAGGGGCCCCAAAATTCCTGATGGCGGCCTTGCATACACCCCAGTGCTCAGGAAGCATAGACATCTGGATAATGCCACACTGTGATTATGGTGATCTCCAGAAGGGTCTTCAACTGATATATTCCACTGATGCAGCCCTTCTCAGGCAGAGGAATCTTTACAGAAAACTGTAAAAACAAACAGGAGGGTGCAAGGGCATAGTGCATTATCAAAAACCTTTATTATAAAACATTGAAAAAAAACATACTCACAAGTATACCAATAAGCAAGCGATGTATAAAATCACGCTGTAGAATGATCCAGCAGTTGGGTGGTGTCACCAGGCCCAACCTATCACTTGAATTGGCAAGTTTACATGTTCCAGGGGACACATCACCTTCCTGAGAGATAAACTAATCTAGGGCCCACGTCATCCTTTATAGATTCACTTGTGTAGAAATGCTCAGTGCCCACCTCCAATCAAGTTGGTACTTTCTCCTGTGGGGCATCTCTGGGCAGAGGCGGCTCTAGGCTTTGCGAGGCCTTAGGCAAAACTTAGACATGAGGCCCCACTCGCGCCCATAATGGGAAAAATAATTCAAGCAAGAAAAATGGCTGCAGGAAATGCACGGATCTAGCACACAGGTGATCAGCACCACTTCCAGGGCACCCTCCTCACCCATCAGACATATTCAGCCATATGCAAGAGAGGGGGGGGGTTGAGAAAGAGAGAGGGGTGATAGAGAGATCCGATGGCACCGACATTAGTATTGATCACAGGCAAATTAGGCGGCCGCGAGTCCCCTGTGAGTTCGAGGCCTTAGGCGACCACCTAATTTGCCTAATTAGAGAGCCACCTCTGTCTCTGGGTGTCAGTTTTATAACCCAATCTGTTGCAATGGTGGCTATCACATCTCAGCCAACTGCTAGTAGTAGTTGGTTACATTCAACTGGACCTGTTCTATAATGTTGAAGATGTTTCGTTGTTTCTCCGGCCACATCACAGACATCCCTGTTGAGTGCTTTGTGAGGACCATCCCTTCTTTGTGAGGCTGGAAACCTTTAATACAACTCTCAGATGTGTTGGCATTAAATAAGCAAAAAGAAAAAAAGTAGAGAGAAGAGCGCCACTACCTAAGTGTAGCATTTATAAAAATAGGTCGCTAAAGTTTTCTCAGATGCCTGCCTTACCACCTGTCCGCTGGACCCTGTTCCCTCACAACTACTACAGTCACCCTCTTCTTCTATCCTATGCTTCCCCACTTACATCTTCAATCTCTCCCTTTCTACTGGCACCTTCCCCTCCCCTCTTCCCTCTCGCTGATCACCCACTTATTTAAAAAGCCCTCACTGGACCCCACCAGCCTGAACAACTTAAGACTTATTCCCTTGCTCCAGTCTACCTCTAAACTTTTAGAATGCTTAGTCTACAACCGTCTGTGCTGCTACCTCACTGACAACAACCGTCTTGACCCCTTACAGTCCAGCTTTCGCTTACTATACTCCACTGAAACTGTCCTACTAAAACTCACAAATGATTTACAAACTTCTAAAACCAATGGCCGCTATTCCATACTCATACTGCTAGAGCTCTCTGCGGCCTTTGATACTGTTGACCATCCCCTCCTCCTCAAAAAACTCCACTCTCATGGCCTTCAAGACTCTGCTATCTCCTGGTTCTGTTACCTATAACTCCTCCTCTCCATTTCCTCTTTCTGTAGGGGTCCCCAAAAAGTTCTGTCCTTGGACCCCTCCTCTTCTCCATCTACACCTCCTCCATGGGTCACTTGATAAACTCCCATGGCTTCCAGTAGACATGTGCAATTTGTTTAGTTTCTAATTCATTTTTCACGAATTTAGAGAAATTTGTTAATTGCGAAATTACAGAATTTCCGAATTTTTCAATTCCCGAATTTTCGGAGTTCCGAAATTTCGAATTTCCGAATTCGCGAATTTCCGAATTTTTCAATTTGAAAAATTCGGAAATCCGAAAATTCGTAATTTCTGAATTTTCTGAATTTCAAATTTTCGAAATTCGGAAATTCGAAAATCTAAAATGGGAAATTTTTCGATTTAGTTTTTTTTCGTTTTTTTTTTGCATTTTTCGGAAATTTGGAATTTCCGAATTTTTTGAATTTCCGAATTTCCGAAAATCGGAAATTAGTTTTTCTTTTTTTTTCTTTTTTTCGGAAATTCGAAAAATGTGTTATTTTCATTTTCGTTTCTTTGGAAATTCGGAAATTCGAAAATTCGGAATTCCGAATTTCCCGAATTTCCGAAAAAAGCAAAAAAAACGAAAACAAATTTTTTTTTTTTTCGAATTTCCCGAAATTTCTGAAAAAAAGCAAAAAAACGAAAAAGAAAAAAACAAATTTTTCGGCAGTGCACATGTCTAGCTTCCAGTACCATCTCTATGCTGACAACACACAAATCTATCTCTCTACTCCTCACTAGACATGTGCGATTAGTTTCGTACGAATCGAAAATTCGTAAGAATTTTTCGAAATTCGTACATTTGTATGAATCCGAATTACAAATTTTTATGAATACTGTGAGGGGGTTAGCTCGGCAGCGGGTGTGTGTGACCCCCGGGATGGGCTCCCCACACAAAACAGGCCCAGCAAACGGAGGTTGTGGTTTTCAAAATCAAAAAGGTGCGGTTTATTTTCTATTTACAGTGACAAAACACAGCAAAGCAAAAGAAACATAACCAAAATAAATCCTGGTCAAGTTGACCTCTGACTAAACATACAGGTTTCCTAACTAACAACTGGGATCAGCCTAGTGCTGTCCTAGTCCCTAAGTCCCTGGTTTTAAATGTCCAAGCAAATAGCCACACAGGCTTTGTCTCACCGCACAGGGGTTCACTCTCCCTAGACAGTCCACACAGGTCTGGTTCCAGGCATGAGCTAACATCTAATGAAGCTGGGAGTTCTTATAGAGGCCTAAATGAGCTGACAAGCTTCAGCTGGTCTCATCAACTCCCTGTCTGCACGACGCCCAGCCCTCTCCCTAGAGGTATGAGTCATCCATGAGCCCACTAGCCTTATACAACTCTCCACCTAGTTGTATAAGTCGGCGTAAAGCCTGAATCTGGGCGAAATATATCTACCCCCCTGGATGCAACCAGGTGACTTTACCTTCCTGCTGTCACATACCCCCCCCCTCTTGTTTTAACCTCGGGGTTGGAACACCAGCAATCAGGCATTCATGTACTCGAGACAAAGCATCCACATTCCCCATTTGAACGCCAGGGCGATGCTTTACTGTGAAGTTGAATTCCTGGAGGGCCAGGAACCACCTATTCACTCTTCTATTTGTTTCCTTGTTTTGAGCCATCCACTTTAACGGAGCGTGATCCGTAACCATGTCAAAGTGCCTACCTAGCAGGTAGTACCGAAGGGAATCTAGAGCCCACTTCACCGCTAAACACTCCTTTTCAACGGTGGCGTAATTTACCTCATGGGACTTCAACTTCCTGCTGAGGTAAATGACTGGGTGCTCTTCCCCGTTCCAGACCTGGGACAATACTGCTCCTAACCCCACATCTGACGCATCACTTTGTACGACAAAGTCTTTAGAGAAGTCGGGTGAGTACAACACTGGCTGGCTACATAAGGCTTGTTTCAAGAATTGGAATGCTGCCTCAGCCTCGGGGGTCCATTTAATCATGACCGACCCTTTCCCCTTCGTCAGGTTGGTTAGGGGCACAGCCTTAGAAGCAAAGTGGGGAATGAATCGCCGATAATACCCAGCGATTCCCAGAAAGGCTCGTACCTGCTTCTTGCTGTTGGGACGTGGCCAACTCTGGATGGCCTCGACTTTGTTGAGTTGGGGTTTTATTACTCCCCTCCCAATGGTGTACCCAAGATATTTGGCCTCCTCCTGCCCAATGGTACACTTCTTGGGGTTAGCCGTAAACCCCGCTTCCCGAACAGAGTCCAGGACTGCTTGCACTTTTGGCAGATGTGAGGCCCAATCTGTGCTATGGACAATTACGTCATCCAGGTAAGCCGCAGCATACTTCCGATGGGGCCTCAGTATCTGGTCCATTTTCCGCTGGAATGTGGCCGGCGCATTCTGTAACCCGAACGGCATTCTTTTATATTGGAACGCCCCGTCTGGGGTTACAAATGCGGTTTTCTCTTTGGCCGACTTGGCCAGGGGGATTTGCCAATACCCTTTTGTGAGGTCAAGAGTCGTCATGTATCGGGCTGTTCCCAGCCGGTCGATCAACTCATCTATACGTGGCATGGGGTAGGTGTCAAATTTTGTAACTTTGTTCAACTGACGAAAATCGTTACAAAATCGCCAGCTCCCATCCGGTTTAGGCACCAACACGATGGGACTAGACCAATCACTTTGGGACTCCTCTATCACCCCTAAGTTCAGCATTTTCTGTACTTCCTCCCGTATTGCCTCCCGTCGAGCCTCTGGGATCCGATAGGGTTTTAACTTCACCCTTTCACCGGGCGGGGTAATGATGTCATGCTCTACCCCAGATGTTTGTCCCGGCAGCTCAGAGAATACCTCCTTGTTGCGAAGCACAAACTCCTTAACCTCCTGTTGTTGGGGTTGTGACAAGGTGGCTGCTATTCCAACCTCAGGAATCACGCAACCAGTTTGAGCTGGTGACCAAGTGTCTGCGACTAGGGACTCTCTATCCCTCCAGGCTTTCAACAGATTAACGTGATAGATCTGTTCGGGCTTTCGCCTTCCTGGTTGTCTGACCTTGTAATTCACTTCGCTCACTTTTTCCATTATCTCGTAGGGGCCTTGCCATTTGGCAAGGAATTTACTTTCAACCGTAGGGACAAGTACCAATATCCTATCCCCCGGGGAAAAGGTACGGGTCTTGGCTCCACGGTTGTACACTCTCTGCTGTGCCAACTGCGCTTGGGCCAAATGTTCCTTCACGATGGGCATTACCTGTGCAATTCGATCTTGCATCAGGGCGACATGCTCAATCACACTCCTGTGGGGAGAACTCTCACTTTCCCAAGTTTCCTTGGCAATATCCAACAGCCCTCTTGGGTGTCTCCCATACAGTAACTCAAAGGGGGAGAATCCCGTAGAGGATTGGGGCACCTCCCTAATAGCAAACATCAAATAAGGAAGTAAACAGTCCCAATCCTTTCCATCTCTATCCACCACTTTCTTCAACATTTGTTTTAGGGTTTTGTTGAATCTTTCAACCAGCCCATCGGTTTGGGGGTGATACACAGACGTGCGCAATTGCGTCACTTTGAACAATTTACACAGCTCTTTCATAACCCGGGACATAAAGGGTGTACCTTGGTCCGTAAGCAGTTCTTTACAAATACCCACCCGGCTAAAAACAAGAGATAGCTCTTTGGCTATGGTTTTGGCCGAGGTATTTCGGAGAGGGATCGCTTCTGGATAACGGGTGGCATAGTCCATTATAACTAATATGTACTGGTGCCCCCTAGCGGACTTGATTATAGGACCTACCAAATCCATGGCGATCCTCTCAAACGGGACCTCAATGATGGGTAGAGGGACCAGCGGGCTACGGAAATGTGGCATCGGGGCCAACCTCTGACACACAGGGCAGGAGGAACAATAATTTTCTACGTCCTTCATCACCCCCGGCCAATAGAATCTCTGTAATACCCTCTCTCGGGTTTTCTCTGTCCCCAGATGACCTCCAAGAATGTGCCCATGGGCCAACTCCAACACCAACTTCCTGTAAGGTTTGGGCACCACAAGCTGCTCAACGGTTTCTTCTGCCCTTTTTGCCACCCGATACAGTAGGTCCTTCTCTACGCTGAAGTATGGGTAAGTGCAGGTATTATCTGGGTTCACTAACTCGCCATCTATTTTCACTACGTTTTCCCGTGCCTTTATTAGGGCGGGGTCTTTCAACTGTTCTG
Organism: Rana muscosa; assembly: GCA_029206835.1. Classification (NCBI taxonomy): domain Eukaryota; kingdom Metazoa; phylum Chordata; class Amphibia; order Anura; family Ranidae; genus Rana; species Rana muscosa. The sequence continues at coordinate 304,280,785 of CM055123.1, read as the reverse complement.
TGGCAAAGTTTTCCCTGTGAACCTCAAGATCAGAAAACTCCACAGACGGTAGGTTTTCGTCTGAGGAGGTGGGCTCCTCTCCAGTTTCTTGAGTCTCCCCTGCCAATACTGATAAGGGAAATTCCGGAGAGTCCTCACCACTCTCAGGGGAGTTCTGGCTATCACATTCCTGGTACATAGGGGCACCAGTGAGGGGCTCAGGATCATCCCACAGTTCCCAGAACTTCGGAAAATCCCTTCCCACAATGGCGTCATGCGGTAACTGAGATACTAAGCCCACTGGATGAGAGAGGGTACCTTTGGGGGTCTCGAAACACACTGTAGTCACTGGATACTCTCGGGTGTCCCCATGCACACAAATAACAGCTACCTTGCTATTCCCAGAGACCTCTGTTTTAACTAACTCAGCCTTTATCAGGGTCACAAGGCTACCTGAATCCAGCAATACCACAACATTTCTACCATTAACACACATTTTGCATAAATGTTTCTCAGTTCCTCGAATGGCAGTGCATGCGACTGTCGCACACAGCGACTGACGTCTGCCCGTCAGAAAGTCACACTGCATGGGTTCCTCCACAACCGGGCAATTGGCTGCAATATGTCCCGCTTGCCGGCAGCGGTAGCAAACGATCCTTCTTGCCGCCTCTTGAGCTGCTGATTTCCCAGGCTGTTCTCGCCAAACTTGGGGTAGAGCTCCCACCCTCTCACTCTCTCCACCCTCACCCCTTGGAATCCTCTTATCCGCCCCTGGGGATGGTCTGGTCTTAGGGTGGAAAGTCCGAGTGTCTCTGGAAGAGGCCGTCAGGTTCTCTGTAGCCAAGTATTTCTCCACACGATCCACAAGACCATCGGCCGTCTCTGGGTCTCCATGGCTTACCCACTTTTGGATGGCAGTAGGAAGAGCTCTCAAAAACCGATCCATTACAACACGTTCCACAATCTTTGGTGCGGACAAAGTCTCTGGCTGTAGCCACTTTCTGCTCAGGTGAATGAGATCATACATTTGAGACCTGGGGGGTTTTCCAAGCTGGAAAGTCCAGTTATGCACACGCTGAGCCCGGACAGCCTGGGTGACACCCAGCCTTGCCAATATTTCAGCTTTTAGCATCACATAGTCTTTTGCTTGGTTAGGCTCTAGGTCATAGTAAGCTTTCTGCGATTCACCAGTTAACAGAGGAGCCACCAGTCCAGCCCACTGCTCCTCAGGCCACTTTTCTCTTTCAGCGGTCCTTTCAAATGTGGTCAAAAATACCTCTGGATCATCCTCTCCAGTCATTTTTGTCAATAAACGACTCACCCCAAAGGACGCGGTATTAGTGGGACGGCTTTCCTCACTGGTCTGCGGACGTTGCTGCATTACTGCTTCCATCTGTTGTTGTAGTCTCTGCTCTTGCTTCTGCAACAGGTCTATGAAGCGGGCCTCAGATTGCTGCTGGGCTCGTTGCTGAGCCTCCAGACTCTGTTGCAAAGTTGCGTTTGTCTGCTGCTGGGCTGCAAGGCTCTGTTGATGAGCTTGCTGCTGGGCTGCGAAGTTCTGTTGTTGAGCTGCAAGGCTCTTTTGCAAACCTGCATTTGTCTGCTGTTGATTGGCATTTGCTAGAGCCAGCTGCTTCAGTATCTCCTCCATGCTGGCTTAAAAAAAAACTGCCACTGGTTCTCCACCAACTGTGAGGGGGTTAGCTCGGCAGCGGGTGTGTGTGACCCCCGGGATGGGCTCCCCACACAAAACAGGCCCAGCAAACGGAGGTTGTGGTTTTCAAAATCAAAAAGGTGCGGTTTATTTTCTATTTACAGTGACAAAACACAGCAAAGCAAAAGAAACATAACCAAAATAAATCCTGGTCAAGTTGACCTCTGACTAAACATACAGGTTTCCTAACTAACAACTGGGATCAGCCTAGTGCTGTCCTAGTCCCTAAGTCCCTGGTTTTAAATGTCCAAGCAAATAGCCACACAGGCTTTGTCTCACCGCACAGGGGTTCACTCTCCCTAGACAGTCCACACAGGTCTGGTTCCAGGCATGAGCTAACATCTAATGAAGCTGGGAGTTCTTATAGAGGCCTAAATGAGCTGACAAGCTTCAGCTGGTCTCATCAACTCCCTGTCTGCACGACGCCCAGCCCTCTCCCTAGAGGTATGAGTCATCCATGAGCCCACTAGCCTTATACAACTCTCCACCTAGTTGTATAAGTCGGCGTAAAGCCTGAATCTGGGCGAAATATATCTACCCCCCTGGATGCAACCAGGTGACTTTACCTTCCTGCTGTCACAATACGAATTCTGTACGAAATACGAAATTTCGTTTACGAATTTCGGCTCTAAATTACCAAATAACGATAACTATAGCCAGTGCCACATGTCAAAAACGAAAGTAAAAAAAAATCGAGATTTCGAATAGTTACGAATAACCGCAATGTATTAGAAAAGTACGAATCCATTCGAAGCACGCAGCGCCGCAACGCCACTGTCAGACATGTAAATTTACGAATCAACGAACCAAAAAAAAGTTACGAATGTACGAATCCATTCGAAGCACGTTAGACAGCGCCATTGTGAGAGACACGTAAAATTACAAATCAACAAACAAAAAAAAAGTAACCAATTTACGAATCCATTAGAAGCACGTTAGGCAGCCCCATTGTAGGAGACACGGAAAATTACGAATCAACAAACAAAAAAATTTGTTATTATTCGTAGAGTGTCGATATCCGTTATCAAAATTAATGATTCATACGAAATTCGTATTTCGTACGAATCCGAATTAAATTCCGTTCGCGAATTACGAATTACGATTTTTTTTTAAATACGAAAAGGAACAGAGCGAAACTAAACTAATTTTTTGACGGCTCCCATGTCTACTCCTCACCTCACTCCTTCAGTCTTCTCTTGCATTACTAATTTACTAACTGACATATCAGTATGGATGTCACACCACTTCCTCAAACTCAATCTTTCTTCGCTGTCCAAATCTTGTAGACTTCACCTCCATTACATCTCTAAAATATGCCCTTTTCTAAGCATTGAAACCACTAAGCAACTTATTCACTCCCTTGTTATCTCTCTCCTTGACTATTGTAACTCCCTCCTCATTGGCCTACCTCTCCGCAATCTATCCCCTCTTCAGACTATCATGAAGTCTTCCAGTCTCATCCACCTTACCAACCGTTCAGTGTCCGCCGACCCCTTTCTGACAATCCCTCCACTGGCTTCCCATTGCCCAACAAATAAAATTCAAAACACTAACAATAGCATACAAATCCATCTACAACCAAACTTATCTCCAAATATCACCCTAAAGCCGTGTACACACGATCGGTTTTACCGATAAAAACAGTCCGATGGACTTTTTTTATCGGACAAACCGATCGTGTATGGGCCCCATCAGTCTTTTTTCCATCGGTGTTAAAAAATAGACCATGTTTTAAATTTATCCGATGGGAAAAAAAATGATAGCAAATTACTATCGTCTGTGTGGATAAAAAACCCACGCATGCTCAGAATCAAGTCGACGCATGCTCAGAAGCATAGAACTTCATTTTTCTTGGCTCATTGGAGTGTTTTTTTTACGTCACGGCGTTTGGGACGATCGGTTTTTTGACTGTAGGCAAGACTGATGGAAGTCAGCTTCATCGGATTTCCGATGGAAAAATCCATCGGTTTAAAATCCATAGGAAATCCGATCGTGTGTACAGGGCTTAACTGTGCTCTCCGCTCCTCTCAAGTCCTCCTGCTCTCTAGCTCCCTTGTCTCCACCTCCCATTCTCTTCTCCAGGACTTCTACAGAGCCTCAGTCATCATCTAGAACTCACTACCCCAATCTGTCCGGTTATCTCCTACTCTGTCCACTGTTAGGCGATCCCTGAACACTCATCTCTTCAGGGAAGCCTATCCTGGCTTCAGCTAATAACAAAATCTTCTACTTCTCCCAACAGTTTATCCCTCATGCCTCGTACACACGACCAGTTTTCCTGACATGCCAAAAACTGACGTTTTTCCCGACGTGATTCCTCTCAAGCCTGCCTTGCATACACATGTTCAGGCAAAAAAAACGCTCGACCAAAGCGTGGTGACGTACAACACGTACGACGGCACTATAAAGGGGAAGTTCCATTCAAATGGCGCCACCACTTGGGCTACTTTTGCTGATCTTCGTGTTAGTAAAGTTTGGTGAGAGACGATTCGCACTCTTCAGCCTCGTGCTTTTCAGTTCGTTACAGCGTGAGGAATGTGCTATCTCCATTACGAACGCTAGTTTTACCAGAACGAGCGCTCCCGTCCCATAACTTGTGTAGCGCCCCTTTACTTTTAGGGGAGCTAGGTACCTAAGTTTAGGGGTTGATCTGGGTTAGTAGCCAGACCCAGATCGCTTCAATTGTTAGGTTTTGTTCTTTTGCTTTTGCCAAGTGGTGTTGCTGGTGTACAGTTCCCTGTGGCCTGTGGGTGGCGCTGCCATAACAGGTCAGGGTTGAACCGCTAGTGACATTACTGTACCTTTGGGTTTCCTCTCCAGGCAGCTGTACGGAGGCGTGGTTGGCCGGCTGTGCATGCTGGGAGAGGATACATAAGGGGCAGATGCCATTTTAGGGGAGGAGAAGGAGGGGTACTGAGGAGCAGTACCGAGGAGCAGTCCGTCTGCGTCTCGTGGCCCTCCAGGCCATGGGAGAGCGCATGGGTGGATCAGTCTCAGGCACCTTTAGCCTGGGGCTGCAACTCTTCATGTAGGCCCAGAACCTTTAGCTGGCCTACCATCTAAAGAGGAATTCCAGGGCACTCAAGGGTGACCCGTTCTGGAGAGAGAGCAAGGGTTACCGGTGAAGGAAGTCACCGCCTCAGGTGAGGCCTGGTCACCTACAGAGGGATTCCACAAGTCCGCCACAGGCATTGTAGCGTGCTTTAACTTGCACCTAGGTCCTTATACTACAAGTGCCGGGAGGTTTGGAACGAGGCAAATGGGTTCCAATCGTATCCCTAGGAAAGTAAATTTGTGCATCACTCCGGCTGCTGGGACAGTGAGAGGGAACTATCCGGGTGAGCAGAGTCCACTTGGGATTGAGTGGTGATATTAAGTGCCTGAACCTGCCTCCCTGTTATTCTATTCTTCACTTTCAACTTTCCTGTCCGGTTTCAAGCATAAAGAAAATAAACCTTCAGTCATTGAGGTTTAACCTTGTCTGGACATTGGCCTTATTGATACACAAACAACAGACTTTTCTCTCTACACCCTAGAGAAAGGAACCAGCCCAGGGAAGGTAACTCGCTGCGGAACCCAACAATTGTGAACACCGCTTAACCTCCTCAAACAGGAGGGTACGGGCATATAGTACGGTGTGCCTTATCTTACAAGTGAGCCAGGTGAGAAAAAGGTCCGTGTGCTACACTTGATTCTGAGAATGCGCGTTTATTTTCCCCTCGGAAAAGCATACACACAAGCGTTTTTCGCGACGAGAAAAAGACTGACGGGAAACACGATGGGAAAAAATAGAGCAGGTTCAAATTTTTTTGCGGGCCGTTTTCTCTTCGGGAAAACTGCTATGGAGCCTACACACGACCGGTTTTCCCGACCAATCTAAAAAATGGCAGTTTTCTCATCGGGAAAACCGGTCGTGGGTACGGGGCATCACAGTTATTACCTTTTTGTTCCACCAGCCCCTCCCTCTTAGATTGTAAGCTCACAGGAGCAGGGCCCTCCTAACCCTCTTGTGTTGAATTGTATTATTGCTGCATTGTCTCCCTTTATATTCTAAAGCGCTGACTGTTGGCTCTATATAAATCCTGTATAAGAATAATTAAATAATAATGAACTGAAGAATAATAAATATTGCATTCTCATGTAAAATGTATTAAAAAGCATATTCATAGGTCTTCAGAAGATGGCAGCCTTCCAGGTGGTCAGCAGTGAGCAAGCCCCTCTGGGTGGATGTGATGTAAGGTGCTTGGAGCCAGGACGTCAACCAAGGGAACACTAGAAAGAACCAGCAGGCGTAGTAGACTGTATGTGTATATTACATAGATGATAACCACTGCGGACAGCAAGGAAGTGTTACAGGCTGAGCAGACGACCAAGATAATGTCATATGTGACACAAATGGGTGTGGCTACGCGTTTCAGGGTCAGAAAACCCCTTTCTCAAGCTTTTAGGGTGTTAAAATTTGGAAATTTGTATATACTGTGTTGGCATTAACCACTTCCCGCCCAGTCAATAGACAATTGACGTCCGGGAAGTGGTTCAGTTATCCACACTGGACGTCATATGACGTCCTGCAGGATAACAGCCGCAGCGCGCCCGGGGGGGCGCGCATCGCGGCGATCGGTGGAGCGGTGTGTCAGTCTGACACACCGCTACACTGATCTCGGTAAAGAGCCTCCGGCTGAGGCTTTTTACCACGTGATCAGCCGTGTCCAATCACGGCTGATCACGATGTAAACAGGAAGAGCCGTTGATCGGCTCTTCCTCACTCGCGTCTGACAGACGCGAGTAGAGGAGAGGCGATCGGCGGCTCTCCTGACAGGGGGGGTTCGCACTGATTGTTTATCAGCACAGCCCCCCCTCAGATACCCACACTGGACCACCAGGGAAGCCCCCCAGGACCACCAGGGAAGCCCCAAGCATGTGGATGGCCAGGTAAGTCCCCCATGGCCATCCACATGCACAAATACAAACAAAACATATGCCAATCAGTGCCCACAAATGGGCACTGACTGGCACCATCATGGCATGTGATGCCCAGCAATGCCAGCCACCAGTGTCATCAGTGCCACCTACCAGTGTATTAGTGCCACCTATCAGTGCCCATCCGTGCCCATCTCTGCCCATAAGTGCCCACATATCAGTGCCCGTCTGTGCCACCTATCAGTGCCGCCTATAAGTGCCCATCAGTGCCGCCTATAAGTTCCCATCAGTGCCGCCTATGAGTGCCCATCAGTGCCACCTATGAGTGCCCATCAGTGCCGCCTATGAGTGCCCATCAGTGCCGCATACCAGTGCCACATATCAGTGCCCATCAGTGCCGCCTATCAGTGCCCATCATCAGTGTCCATCAGTGCCACCTCATCAGTGCCACCTCATTGGTGCCACCTCATTGGTGCCCATCAGTGTCGCCTTATCAGTGCCCGTTAGTGCCGCCTTATCAGTGCCCGTCATTGAAGTAGAAAAGGTACTTATTTCTGAAAAAAAATTAACAGAAACAAAGAAAAACGTCGGTTTTTTCAAAATTTCCGCTCTTTTTTATTTGTTGTGCAAAAAATAAAAATCGCAGAAGCGATCAAATACCACCGAAAGAGCTCTATTTGTGGGAACAAAATGATAAAAAAATTGTTTGGGTACAGTGTTGCATGACCGCGCAATTGTCATTCAAATTGCAACAGCGCTGAAAGCTCAAAATTGGCTTGGGCAGGAAGGTGTATAAGTGCCCAGTATGGAAGTGGTTAAAGTTGACCTTTCTTATGCCTTTCACCCATACATTGTTTTAATTAAGGTGTATCTCATACGGGTAGCATGATATTCTTGCAAATGTGCTTCATGCTGCAATTAAATCCCGTTACATAAAATTTGCAAGATCAACCACATAAATAGAGTAGATGATTAATCACGCATTTGAGACGTTCCTGTACAATTCAGGGAAGGAAATGCTTATGGGCAAATTTAGACAGAAAATGTTCATTACAAGAGCAGAACACAACATTTGTTTTCCTCTTTTGGCAGTCTGTCATTTAGAATCGAGTGATATATTGCTACATTTATTATTCTATGATTTTTACTTTAATCATTTATATACAGCTTACACTTATTCTGCAGTAATTTACAGAGAACGTGAAATTGTTCATATTAGTTGCTGCTTGCCAATGGTGGATGAAAGCCAATAAACCTACCAGTATAAATTTTTGATCAAAGGGGGATAACTGAAGCAAAAGGTGGAAACAATACAAACATACACTATATTACCAAAAGTATTGTGACGCCTGCCTTTATACACACATGAACTTTAACAGCAATCCCAGTCTTAATCCGTAGGGTTCAAGATTGAGTTGGCCCACCCTTTGCAGCTATAATAACTTCAACTCTTCTGGGAAGGCTGTCCACAAGGTGTAGGAGTTTGTCTATGGGAATGTTTGACCGTTCTTCCATAAGTGTTCTATCGGGTGCAGTCCAGTCAAGTTCCTCCACCCCAATTCGCTCATCCATGTCTTTATGGACCTTGCTTTGTGCACTGGTGCGCAGTCATGTTGGAACAAAAAGGGGCCATCCCCAAACTGTTCCCATAAAGTTGGGAGCATGAAATTGTCCAAAATGTCCTGGTATGCGGAACACCTTAGACCCCATTCACACAGGGGCAACACGACTTCCAGCACGACTTTGAGAAGCAACTTGGACACGACTTGAGCATGAATCACAGCGCGACTCCAGGCAACTTACAAGGCAACTTCAAGTTGCCTCCAGGACAGGCGACTTTCCAGTGGCCAATCAAACAATAATCAGCTCTGTGGGAGGGAGGGGGGAGGGAGGGGTTTGCCTTGAAAACTATTTTTACTTCCTGGAAAGTTGCTTCAGTTAAGACAGGGGATCCGACTTGGAGGCGACTTCCATTGAAATCAATGGGTACAAGTTGTCTACAAGTCGCCTAGAAGTCGGATTGAAGTAGTACACAAACCTTTTTTGAAGTCAGAGCGACTTCAGTAGTTGGATTAAGACGACTCTCATTCACTTACATTGATAAACTATCTCACATAAATGGACTATGTGAGATAGTAGCCAAACAGGTAGGGCCATGGGATAGCGTTGTCACATAATCAGACATAGGAAAATAATATGAGAGGTGGAATTTAAAGGGGAAGAACTCCCCTCCTTTTTCTTTCATTACTTTATTGTTGTTTCTTTTTTCACCTCGCTCCTTACTATGGTTTAGAATGGTCAAACATTCCTATAGACAACCTCCTAAACCTTGTGGACGGCCTTCCCAGAAGAGTTGAAGCTGTTATAGCTGTAAAGGGTGGGCCAACTCAATATTGAACCCTACGGACTAAGACTGGGATGCCATTAAAGCTCATGTAAAGGCAGGCGTCCCAATACTTTCGGTAATATAATGTAGATGATTACTCCATGCGGAGTCCAGGTAGTACCCCATTTCTGAGTGAAAGCAAATCACTTAGCTACCATGCTGGCCAAAGTAAAAAAATCCTTTACTGCACAGACATAATGTGCGTGCAAAATGCCAAAGGCCTGGTGTTTGAACTTTGAGAAAATCTCATTGCTGAAAGGTTAAAGCGGGACTGGTTACTTACCACAATGGGGACATTCTCAGGTAATCCTTATATTTAAATTTGGCTATATGCATGTAGCGACCTCACCCCATCTCTTTCTGCTAGGGGTATCACACACGATAGAGTGAGATGCGCCACGGCCCATGTCCTCCCCATAGCTGTGGGTGAGGTGAAGGCCAGTACCAGATATTTCCTCGGGCCTGTGTGCTTCTGTCAAGGATTAAGTCCTGCTGTGCCAACACTTCCCTCTGCTCCCATTAACCAGAGTTCCACACACCGATCACAGTCCAACTCTTGTTTTATTGCATAAACCACAATAAACAGTGCTTCAGTAGCCAACTGGTTGGGACTTCATAACAGTTTGATACAGGGGATGAGCAGGTCGAGGCACTGTCCTGATTATCAGCTAAACCACTGCGATCTCACCAGCGGTTACTATAGCCTTGGCTAGAAAGGACTTAGAACTTGAGAGTCTCTACCAGCGACTCAAGAGAACGTAGATAGGAGTACCTTCGCTGCGTTGTGGCCCCTGTCAGGGGGAGATGTCCCTCCAAGGAAGTTACCAGAGGCCCACCCGTCACTGGGTTGATGCTGCTCCAGACTCTCCGAATGGGTAACCTCCCCGGCCTCCTTGCCTCAGACATGGGCCCCGTCCACTTCAGGGACCCTCGGACTTCTCCACCCTTGCGGGACCCAGTCGAAGTCACTGGGCTCCAGGCCTCCTGGTCTAGTACCTCACCCCAGGCTGAAAGTGCCTGGGATGGACTCCAACTCCATTCCGGTCAGGCCTAGGGCACCTGAGCCGGAATCCAGAACCGCCCACACCCAGGCCTAAGGTGCCTGAGTGCGTGATGAGGGACCTCCAAAAGAGCAAGACCTTTTATCCCCTCCAATGACGACACGGCAGGTTCCCTGCCCTCGCCGTACCATCTCCGAGAAGGGACAAAAAGGACAGCACTGTGGCGGCAAATCTACCTTGAGCCTGTGGGCACCTGCCACCCACAGGCCAAGGAAATTATTACACCGCCCAATCCTCCACGAATACAAAAGGTCCAATTGCTCCCATACTTTACCACCCAGGTGTACCCCACCTAAATTTAGAGACCCCGCTACATGCATGTATAACTAAATGTTAAAGGTAAGGCTCCTCAAAGCATGAGCCCAAATGTACAATATATATATATATGTAAATACAGAATATACATACAGCACATACCTACTGTATATGCACCTATTTGTTTTGCTCTTAAAGTGCTTCTAAAGGTTCAAGGTTGTTTACTTTAATGCATGCATTATGCATTAGGGTAAAAAAAAAATCTGGGGCAGCCCCCCCTCAGCCCCCCCGTTATACTTACCTGAGCCCCATCTTCATCCAGCTATATGCACGAGAGCAGCAGCCCTCCCCTCATTGGCTCACACAGCAGCGGGGGCTATTGACTCCTGCTGCTGTCAATCTCACTGAGCCAATGAGGAGAGAGTAAGGGGTGGAGCAGGGCAGCACTCGTGTGTCAATGGACACACAGAGCGCTACACAGGAGCAAGAGGCTTGCTATTGGGGGCACTCGCAGGTGGTAGGAGGCAGGAGCCCCCAAAAAGAAGAGGACCGGGGCTGCTCTGTGCAAAACATTTACAGAGCAGGCAAGTACAACATGTTTCTTCCAGGAATCACGCCAGTGAAGCTCTCCTATTCTTTTATTTTATCACATATGCTTCAGGGGATGCTTCCCCCAAACTCCAGCGGTGGACCCTGCATTGCCCTTGATGATGTAGGGACCTTAGACTGTGGAGCATAGGAGAAAAGATGCTGTGGGGACTAATCTAGTAGTTGAAGAAGATCAGTCATGGCTGGAATGTCCGGATAACCAGAGTCCAAGTCTGTTGATCTTCTGTGGAGTATACACCATCACCAATGTTTTCCCGTAGACCTTGCCAAAGGTGGATGTACTAAGCAGTGGCGGCTGGTGCTCAAAACTTTTGGGGGAGCAAACAAAGTAAAAAAAAAAACATAAATTTCCGCCAGTGTGCCTATCAAAACGCAGCCAGTGTGCCCATCAAATGCAGCCACCGTGCCCATCAAACACAGCCACCGTGCCCATCAAACGCAGCCACCATGCCCATCAAACGCAGCCACCATGCCCATCAAACACAGCCACTGTGCCTATCAAACACAGCCACCGTGCCCATCAAACGCAGCCACCGTGCCCATCAAACACAGCCACCGTGCCCATCAATTGCTGCCAGTGTGCCCATCAATTGCTGCCAGTGTGCTCATCAATTGCAGCCACTGTGCCCATCAAACGCAGCCACTGTGCCCATCAAATGCAGCCACTGTGCCCATCAAATGCAGCCACTGTGCCCATCAAATGCAGCCACTGTTCCCATCAATTGCCGCCACTGTGCCATCAATTGCCGCCACTGTGCCATCAATTGCTGCCAGTGTGCCCATCAATTGATGCCAGTGTGCCCATCAATTGCCGCTACTGTGCCCATCAATTGCCAGTGTGCCCATCAATTGCCGCTACTGTGCCCATCAAATGCTGCCAGTGTGCATCCCCCGCCTGCCCGGCACTAACTTTCTCGGTGGAGCAGCGGGTCACGGCTGCGGTGTCCTCCAGGCTCCTCGATGTCTTCTCCCATCCTCTCTTCCCGTCCTCCCATCCTCTCTTCCCGTTCAATCACAGCGTCTGTCATTTCAGCCAATCAGGTGACAGGTAACAGACCCGAGCACCTGACTGGCTGAGAGGCGGTTCAGTGTTAGGAAAGCGAATATTCATTCGCTTTCCTAACACACAGCTGAGTGAACTGCGAGTGCCCAGCATGGCGCCCGCTGTTCACCTTTTTGGACGCCTATTAGAGCCTATGGCTCTAATCAGGTGTTTCCAAAAAATACCCCGCCGCTGCCTGCCCGGCGCCCAAAAAGGGGCCGGCGCCTGAATAGGGGGTGGCAGCGGCGACCATAGATAGATTCATGCAACGCATGAATCTATCTATTGTGATAGAGGGGGTGGCAGGAGAGAGGGGGCGGCGCCCGTGCGCCCTTTATGGACGCACCACCACTGGTACTAAGGCTGACTTGACCTTCCGTAATTAGAGGGTCCTGGTCCTGGCTCTATTAGGGTGGAGGATTTACCTCTCCAGTGTCCTATTTTTCCATAGCCATTGGACTATGTGATCGTAGCCTTTGTGCGTTTGGACTTTATTGACCCCTCTCTTTTGTAGCACTTTATGTACTTTTATTATTTATTCGTTTTTTCAGCGCAACTTACTTTCTATATTTGTTTTAACAACATGTTTCTTCTTATTATTTTTTTTACATTTCCTTTAGAATAACTTTAACACGGCTCCGCTTCTCAGTTTTTTCTTGCTAAACCTTTTATCTCATTTCAAGTCTACTTTACCAACTAAGGTCAGTCTGACAAAAAAAAGAAAAGGCTCTTAAGTCTTTAATGACGTGACCCCCCCCCCCCCCCCCCCAACATTGACACAGAGACCTCCTGATCTAGCGTGCCGCATTTGTTTCTATTAGTGGGAAGAGAAACTCTAAATAATACTGTGATTTGGTAGTGCTGACACGATCCCTACTGATTTATGTAAGTTTTAATGATGCCTGTTTAAGACTGTACTTTATATGCTATGCCAGCAACAGATTGGCTGGAGTGGGCAAAGACTTGTTTCTATGGCATCGCTCGTTTGCTGCTCGCACCAGCCAGGCGTGTGCACTGCTGAGGATTCTGCAGAGTTTCACACAGAGAGGGAGCAACGCCATAGAAAGAGCTGAGTCGTTTCTGTGCCATCTCCGGTGACTAGGGTGACCACGTGTCCCAGATTGCCCGGGACAGTCCCGCATTTTGCAGGTCTGTCCCGGGCACATTCATTCCAGGACAATACAGTGTCCCGGAATGAAACTGACACAGCTACCCCCGGGGCCAATCTGATGCCCCCCAAAAAAAGGCCGCCACATCACCGCTTTACTCACTGACCGTACTTGTCCTGGCCGGGAATGCCTGGAGGAGCACAACCCCCGCCCCCTGCTTATGATTGGAGAAATCATAAATCCCGCCTCTTGTGTCCAATCACTGTGCTGTGATTCGTTAAACAGCACAAGCTGATTTTTGGGAAGGGAGGGGTGTCCCTGATTGGTAGTTTGGAAATGTGGTCACCCTACCGGTGACCCTGATGCTGGCGAATCGCCACAAGTGGCAAGAACTCTAATGAGACATAGTCCTAAGAGAGAACTTCTGATTGGCTGTCATGTCAGTGTGACTGTCATGCCGCATACACATGACCGGTTTTCCCGACGAGAAAACTGACATTTTTTAGATTGGTTGGGAAAACCGGTCATGTGTAGGCTCCATAGCAGTTTTCCCCGACGAGAAAACTGCCCACAAAAAATGTAGAACCTGCTCTATTTTTTCCCGTCGTTTTTCCCATCAGTCTTTTTCTCGTTGCGAAAACCGCTCGTGTGTATGCTTTTCCGAGGGGAAAAAAAACGCGCATGCTCAGAATCAAGTTATGAGACGGGAGCGCTCGTTCTGGTAAAAACTAGCGTTTGTAATGGAGATAGCACATTCGTCACGCTGTAACGGACTGAAGAGCACGAGGCTGAAAAGCGCGAATCGTCTCTCACCAAACTTTTACTAACACGAGATCAGCAAAAGCCAACCCAAAGGGTGGCGCCATTTGAATGGAACTTCCCCTTTATAGTGCCGTCGTACGTGTTGGACGTCACCGCACTTTGGTCGAGCGTTTTTTTTTTTTTAACGAACGTGTGTCTGCAAGGCAGGCTTGAGAGGAATCACGTCAGGAAAAATGTTGGTTTTTGGCATTTCAGGAAAACCGGTCGTGTGTACGGGGCATTACACACTCTTTGTACATTATAAAGCCTAAATACAACCAAATCTGAGTGTACAATATACCTTACCCAAAATAACCAAAAAGGGTAGAAGCAGTGGCGGCCCGTCCATACAGGGCACAGGGGCACCGCCCCCCTAATCCGTGTGCCCCCGGCCCCTAATCTTCATGCAGGGCGCCGGACACATGTATTTCAATGGGTTATTTTTTTTTTTTAAACACATGATTAGAGCCTGAGACTAATTGCCTTAAAAAAAGGGTGGGCTCGGGCGCAGAGCACTACGCCCTGAGCACACCCAGTTGTGTGACAATAGCAAATTAATATTCGCTATTGTCTTCCTGATTCTCCTCCCGGCCAATCAGGAAGCGGGTCCTGGGACCTGATTGGCCAGGGAGTCTTACGACCCCTGGCCAATCGGGTCTCACGACTCATTTCCTGTTCGGCCCAGAGGAGTATCAATGGCCCTGGAGTGAGGAGCAGCAACCCTACCCGGGATCCTTGTCATCTGCCTCCTAAGGTAAGGAGGCCTCTGATCGCCGCCTTCCGGTCCATCTCCCGTGCAGGGGAGGGTGATCGCCGCCTTCCGGTCCATCTCCCGTGCAGGGGAGGGTGATCGCCACCTTCCCGTCTGTCTCCAACGGGGGGTGCCCAAATATTGAGCACTAGCAGCCAGTAGGTAGAAGGCGATCTTTTCGGTAAGAAGTATTGGAACTGCCATCAATTACTTTTTTTTTCTTTTTTTTGTAGGATCCAGGCTTCATGGCTATAACCTGATTGTCATGGATATGCAGTAATGTTTGTCTGTCAGCTCACCTCTCCTCCATGTGTTCACCTTAGAGGCCAGACACTCTCACCTGGCTGCTTAAGTAATCTCTCCTCCAAGCATGGCTCCACCCCAGGCCCTATCAGAGAACTCTATATTAACCTGTGAACTGCAAGCCAGCCCTGCTGATCAACATTGTATGTTAGCTTTCATGTGCGACTTGCTGTGTCTTCTATGTCTGATTCCAGTTACCGATCTTGGCTTGTTCTCGACTATCCCTGCCTGCTTGTGACCCTGACCTTGGCGTATCCTATGTTTATCCTTGTCTGCTAGTCGCCCCGACCTTTGGCTTATCCCCTTACTATCCTCCTGTAGCCTACTGTGAGCGTGAGCTGGAAGACTCTGGGGGCCGCGACCTGGAGCCAGCTGCAGCCCAGTAGATCCTCACCTCACCACTAGAGGCTCTGGTGAACACCTGCTGGCTCTTAGACTCCCCGCCCTGGGGAATCTTATGCTCTAGCTCCCTGTGGGATCTGTCTTGGTTCTCCAGTAGACCTGCCTTCCTTAACCACCCAGAGTTCCATCCGCAGCAGTCAGCCGTAGGGTCCACTACCGTAGCGGTGCACTCCCGACATCTGTCATCTGTCCCAGGTGACCTGACACTGATCCTGGCATTACAGGAAAAGCAAACCGCCACACTCCAATGACATTGCGTATTATTGCATAAGCCTACAAACTTTCCAAACAAAGGCCAGTTTACTATCCTTAAAGCCTCGTACACACGGCCGAGAATCTCGTCAGAAAAAAACTGTCGTTTTCCTGACGAGATTCTTGACAAGAATCTTGTCCCGGCTGAGTGTACACACTTTCGATTCAAAAGAACCGCCGTTCTTTTGAATGGCACGAACGCGGTGACGTCATCGACTACGACGAGCATGCGCTCGTCACATTCGATGCCGTCGCCGCCATCTTGCTTCACCCTACCTATGCCTTGGAAGCTCCTGCGCATGCGTCGAAGTCTCATCGAGCATGCACAGGTTTCCACGGCGACAGGTAAGTATACACACCCTCGGGTTTCTCGTCGGGAACCAGGCCGACAAGAATCCCGATGAGAAAATAGAGAGCAAGTTCTCTATTTTTCTCGTCGAGATTCTGGGCAGTTTTTCTTGACGATAAACCTGAAAGCCTCGTACACACGGCCGGTTTTCTCGGCAAGAAAGCTCTCACAGCAGTTTTCTTGTCATTTCTTGACGAGAAAACCGTCCGGGTGTACGAGGCTTTAAAGTCTAGACTTTTGGGGGGCCGGACTGTGGCCATTATGAGTAGAAAAAGTCCCAACATCAGGGGGAAAAAACAATGCCCCATCGTTGGTGTCAGTGAGAGGCATTGTGCCCCATCATTAATGTCATTGGGCCCAATTGTTGGTGTCATTGGGAGGAATTGTGCTCCATCATTAGGCTTCATGCACACTGGTTTAAAAATCGCTGCTTCTACAGGAGTTTTTTGGTCTGCCTGTAGAAGCAGCTCCATGTTATCCTATGTGTCCATAAACATTAGGACGATTACAGACATATTTTAAGCTCAACGTTTAGAGACAGGCAAAAAAAAAAACTTTTGGTTTGCGTTTCTGATTGGAGCTTTCTGTCAGAAAAAATTCTAAATCCTTCTAAACTCGTCTAAACTTTCTACAAAAATTTCACTATATGAGCATTTTTTTCTACCAGGAGAACTGACGTTTTTTTTTTTTTTAAGGCCAGTGTGCATGGAGCCTAATGCCTTCTACACACAGTCACAATTTCCGATGAAAAAAGTCAGACGGAATTTTTTCATCGGATATTCCGACCGTGTGTGTGTCCCATCGGACTTTTTCCGTCGGAAATTAGATAGAGAACATGTTCTCTTTTTTTCCAGCGAGAAAAAAATTCTATGGGAAATTCTGTTCGTCTGTGTGGAACTCCGACGGAGAAAAAAAACACGCATGCTCAGAATCAAGTCGACGCATGCTTGGAAGCATTGAACTTAATTTTTCTCGGCTCGTCGTAGTGTTGTACGTCACCGCGTTCTTGACGGTCAGAATTTGGTGTGACAGTGTGTATGCAAGACAGCTTGAATGGAATTCCATCGGAAAAATCCGTCGGTGTTTATCCCGACGCAAAATCCGATCGTGTGTACAAGGCATAAATGTCATTGAGCACAATTGGTGGTGTCTCTGGTAGGAATTGTGCTCCATCTTCAATGTCATTGGGCCCAATTGTCTGTGTCATTGGGAGGAATTTTACCCCATTATTAGTGTCATTAGGAGGAATCATGCCCCTTCATTGGGGTTAGTGGAGGGGGATTATGCCCCATTGTTGGTGTCAATGGAAGGAATTTTTCCCCATTGTTGGTGTCAATGGAAGGAATGATGCCCTATTGTTGGTGTCAAGGGAATTGTGCCCCACCATTGGTGTAAGTGGGAGAAATAATGCCCCATTGCTGGTGTCAACGGAAGGAATTTTTCCCCATTGTTGGTGTCAATGGAAGGAATGATGCCCTATCGTTGGTGTCAAGGGAATTGTGCCCCACCATTGGTGTTAGTGGGAGAAATAATGCCCCATTGCTGGTGTCAATGGAAGGAATTTTTCCCCATTGTTGGTGTCAATGGAAGGAATGATGCCCTATTGTTGGAGTCAAGGGAATTGTGCCCCACCATTGGTGTTAGTGGGAGAAATAATGCCCCATTGCTGGTGTCAACGGAAGGAAATATGCCCCGTTGTTGGTGTCAGTGGATCCCAAGGGCCTGGCAAAAGCAAGCAAAGGCCCACATCCGGCCCCCAGGCTGTAGTTTGGAGACCGCTGTACTAGTGGTGCAAAGAAATTAAGGTTTGGGTGGGTGTTCCAATGGATGATGAAAGCTAGGTTTAGAACCACTTGTGTCTGCAAGCCATTTGTCTAATGCCGCGTAATGTCGGTATTTCCGGCAAGAAAAGGTCGATGTGAGCTTTTGGTTGGAAATTCCGACCGCATGTAGGCTCCATCGGACTTTTCCTGTCGGAATTTCCGAGAAGAAAAATTTGAGAGCTGGTTCTCAAATTTTCTGACCAAAAAAATCTGCGCAAAATTCGCCGCATGCTCGGAAGCATTGAACTTCATTTTCTCGGCTCGTCGTAGTGTTGTGCGTCACCGCGTTCTTGACGGTCAGAATTTAGTGTGACAGTGTGTATGCAAGACAGCTTGAATGGAATTCCATCGGAAAAATCAGTCAGAGTTTATCCCGACGCAAAATCCGATCGTGTGTACAAGGCATAAATGTCATTGAGCACAATTGGTGGTGTCTCTGGTAGGAATTGTGCTCCATCTTCAATGTCATTGGGCCCAATTGTCTGTGTCATTGGGAGGAATTTTACCCCATTATTAGTGTCATTAGGAGGAATCATGCCCCTTCATTGGGGTTAGTGGAGGGGGGATTATGCCCCATTGTTGGTGTCAATGGAAGGAATTTTTCCCCATTGTTGGTGTCAATGGAAGGAATGATGCCCTATTGTTGGTGTCAAGGGAATTGTGCCCCACCATTGGTGTAAGTGGGAGAAATAATGCCCCATTGCTGGTGTCAACGGAAGGAATTTTTCCCCATTGTTGGTGTCAATGGAAGGAATGATGCCCTATCGTTGGTGTCAAGGGAATTGTGCCCCACCATTGGTGTTAGTGGGAGAAATAATGCCCCATTGCTGGTGTCAACGGAAGGAAATATGCCCCGTTGTTGGTGTCAGTGGATCCCAAGGGCCTGGCAAAAGCAAGCAAAGGCCCACATCCGGCCCCCAGGCTGTAGTTTGGAGACCGCTGTACTAGTGGTGCAAAGAAATTAAGGTTTGGGTGGGTGTTCCAATGGATGATGAAAGCTAGGTTTAGAACCACTTGTGTCTGCAAGCCATTTGTCTAATGCCGCGTAATGTCGGTATTTCCGGCAAGAAAAGGTCGATGTGAGCTTTTGGTTGGAAATTCCGACCGTGTGTAGGCTCCATTGGACTTTTCCTGTCGGAAATTCCGAGAAGAAAAATTTGAGAGCTGGTTCTCAAATTTTCTGACCAAAAAAATCAGCGCAAAATTCGACGCATGCTCGGAAGCATTGAACTTCATTTTCTCGGCTCGTCGGATTGTTGTACATCACCGCGTTCTTGACAGTCGAAAGTTCAGAGAACTGTTGTGTGACCATGTGTATGCAAGCCAAGCTTGAGCAGAATTCCGTCTGAAAAACCATCCAAGGTTTTTCCGACGGAAATTCCGATCGTGTGTACGCGGCATAAGAGCGAGTTGAACTGTAGATCAGCATAATTTATCACATATTAGCATTTTAATGCGGCTCCCAAATATCAAACAAAACAAGGGGGATCCAGGGGTACAATTTAAAGTCTGAAAGACGCTAGAACAAAGAAGCTGTGCCCACCAACGTCACATAAGTTATGCCATCAACCCAATACGCCTTCTTCTATCTATGGGTCTACTTGACATGTGAGGTGGGGCACAGAGAATCCCTTCAATAAATGCTGATTGCCTCCTACACAAGTGTGAAGAGGCAGAAAGCTTAAAAAAACGTGCTTATTAACGAGAACGGATGTTTCCAGATTTTCTATAATAATTAGATATCATTTATTAACAATACTTCAAGCTGCAGACCACAGATCATAAACGTGACTTGCATTATTTATTCGTTCTAAAACTTTCCAAGTTCCTGCCCTTTAGTGAACTGCCACAAAAATAAAAATAAAATGCCCCCCCCCCCCCCCGCAGGATTAAGTCATAATGTGCTAGTATAGCATACTCAGCATACTCAGCAAAATAGCACATTTAGACAGACTTATGTCAATGTCACGTATCCCCCCTGCATTGCCATCTTCACCCGGTCTTCCTTCTGCGTTCACGGGCTCTTGCTGTCTAAATGGCCGGGGCTGCAGTGACATCACTCCCATGCACGTGCACAGGAGCCCTCAGCTCCAGCATGGAGTTCTGAAGGTGTGATACAGGGTGTTCTCCTTTCAGAGCGCATGCGCCGGTGACGTCACCGGCAGCATCCCTTGTGAATATTTCCTATACAGTGCAAGTTTAGCCGACATTCACCGTACCTAGGGTTGCACTGATATCGGTATCGGTGCCGATACCAAGCATGTGTACGAGTATCGGTATTCGTGCAAATGCTCCGATACAGGAAACCGATACTTTCAGGCTTGTTTTTTTCAGCTGTCAGCGGGATTCCCCCACTGTCAGCTGAAATAATTAAAAAAAAAAGCGACAATTATTTGGTTAACCACTTAAGCCCCGGACCATTTGGCTGGCCAAAGAACTTTTTGCGATTCGGCACTGCGTCGCTTTAACTGACAATTGCGCGGTCGTGCGACATGGCTCCCAAACAAAATTGACGTCCTTTTTTCCCCACAAATAGAGCTTTCTTTTGGTGGTATTTGATCACCTCTGCAGTTTTTATTTTTTGCGCTATAAACAAAAATAGAGCGACAATTTTGAAAAAAATTCAATATTTTTTACTTTTTGCTATAATAAATATCCCCAAAAAATATATAAAAAAAAACAATTGTTTTCCAGAGTTTAGGCCGATACGTATTCTTCTACATATTTTTGGTAAAAAAAGTCGCAATAAGGCCCCTTTCACACTGGGGCGGGCAGGTGCGGTGGCGGTATAGCGGCGCGATTTTTAGCGCCGCTATACCGTCGTATTTACCGCGATATTCGGCCGCTAGTGGTGCGGTTTTAACCCCCGCTAGCGGCCGAAAAAGGGTTAATACCACCCGCAAACCGTGGCTACAGCCACGGTTTGCGGGCGGTATTACCGTGGTGTCCCATTGATTTCAATGGGAAGGAGTGGTAAAGGAGCGGTATACACACCGCTCCTCTCACCGCTCCAAAGATGCGGCTTGCAGGAGATTTTTTCTCCTCCCGCCAGCACATCGCCTCAGTGTGAAAGCCCTCAGGCTTTCACATTGAGCATACTGGGGCAGGATTTTTTCAGGCGTTATTAATGCGCTATTTTTAGCGCAAAACGCCTGAAAAACTCCTCAGTGTGAAAGGGGCCTTAGCGTTTATTGATTGGTTTGCGCAAAAGTTATAGCATCCACAAAATAGGGGATCGTTTTATGGCATTTTTATAAAAAAATTTTTTTTACTAGTAATGGCGGCGATCAGCGTTTTTTTTATCGTGACTGCGACATTATGGCGGACACATCGGACACTTTTGACACCATTTTGGGACCATTGTAATTTTTACAGCGATCAGTGCTATAAAAATGCACTGATTATTGTAAAAATTACACTGGCAGTGAAGGGGTTAACCTGTAGGGGCGCTGAAGGGGTTAAGTGTGTCCTAGGGAGTGATTCTAACTGTTAGGGGGTGTGGCTATAAGTGACACGCCACTGATCGCAGTTCCCGATGAGAGGGAAGATTCAATCAGTGACAGTGTCACTTGAAAGAACGGGGAGATGTTGTGTTTACACTGACATCTCCCCGTTCTTAAGCTCTGTGACACGATTGCGGGACACCAGCGGACATCGAGTCCGCGGATCCCACGGGCACGGTCACGGAGCTCGTGGTAGAGCCGCGCGCATTCCGCCTGCGGCGCGCGCACGCGACCACACGGCAGCAAATTAAAGGGGACGTATATATACGCCCATTTGCCTGTCCATGCCATTCTGTCAACGTATAAGTGCGTGCGGCGGTCCTTAAGCGGTTAAGGAGCGGGGGCAGCCGCATCCTCAACAACCAATGACTCATTCAGCTGTCAATGGGGTTCCCCTGTTGACAGCTGAATTCCCAGCAATTGGAGCTGTCAAAAAAAAAAGAGCAGCCGGGGCAATGTTTATCAACAACATTGCTCAGCCGCCGAGACAGAAAGATAAAAAGAAGCATTGTTTTATTTTGTATCTTTCTGTTTATTCATCTACAGATCAAAAGGGATGAACTTTGATGTGCAAATTAAGTCAGTTTAATCACTTGCCAACCGGGCACTTTCACCCCCTTCCTGCCCAGGCCATTTTTTAGCTTTCAGCGCTGTCGCAATTTGAATGACAATTGCACGGTCATGTAACACTGTACCCAAATTAATTTTTTATAATTTTCTTCACACAAATAGAGGTTTCTTTTGGTAGTATTTAGACCCCTTTCACACTGGGACAGTTTTTAGGCGTTTTAGCACTAGAAATAGCGCCTGTAAAGAGCCTGAAAACGTCCTCCCCTGCCACCCTGGTGTGAAGAGGAGGATCAGGGCTGCTCTTTGCAAAACCAACTGCACAGAGGAGGTAAGTGTAACAAAAAAAAAAAACCAAACTTTACAATCACTTTAAGAAAATACTATCTAGGAGGGTTTGTGAAAAAAACACTTATGCCCCATACACACGACCGATTTTCTTGCCATTTTTTTTCTTGCCGTTTTTCACGTCGTTTTTTTTCATGTTTCCTCTCAAGCCTGTCTTGCGTACACACGATAATTTAAAAAAACGATCAAGCAAAGCGCAGTGACGTACAACACGTACGACGGCACTATAAAGGGGAAGTTCAGTTCGAATGGCGCCACCCTTCATGTTAGTAAAGTTTGTTGAGCGACGATTCGCTCTTTTCAGTCTCGTGCTTTTCAGTCCGTGACTGCGTGACGAATGTGCTATCTCCATTACGAACGCTAGTTTTACCAGAACGAGCGCTCCTGTCTCATACTTGATTCTGAGCATGCGCGTTTTTTTTCACGTCGTTAAAGCATACACACTATCGTTTTTTCACGTCGTTAAAAAAAACGACATGAAAAACGACGTGAAAAAAGAGAGCATGTTCGAAATTTTTTATGGCCATTTTTCACGTCGTTAAAAATGCTCTGGAGCCTACACACGATCATTTTTAATGGCCATTTTTTTTAATGGCATTTTTAACGGCATGAAAAACGATCGTGTGTATGGGGCATTATGCTCAAAAAAGCTCAAAAGAGCTCAATAAAAATGTGAGAAAGCACAAAAAAGAACAAGCTTCTTCAAGCTTTAATAGGAAGAAATAAAATCTCAAACGCCTGTAAAAAAAACAGATTTTCTTTTTAGCTGCAGTGTGCGTGAGCTCTTACAGAGGAACGGAGCAGCAGAAATACTTGTGAATCAGATCTTTGGAGAGAGATAAGTAAACACTACAGATATTTGTGCCCAGGTCAGATTTTATGAATGGGATTTACAACCACTTTTATTAACTCCTTAATCTCCTTCTTCATTTAATTATTATTTTTATACCAAAGATCGGGCGTTGTTTACTCCCACTGGGCACAGTTTGACCCTCCTAAAGTCTGAAGGACGGTAAACTGGCACTTTCTTTAGAAAGTTTGGAGACCCCTAAGCATATCTAAAGCCAAAACTTCTCGAACTACAGTACAGTGCAGCTGCTACTGTAGGTGGAGGTGGGATAGGCTTCCCTGATGAAATTCGTTTTTAGGGATCGCCTGAAGGTCGCCAGAGTAAGGGATAGTAGGACAGATTGGGGTAGAGAGTTTCAGAGGATGGGAGAGGCTCCGGAGAAGTCCTGGAGACAAGCATGGGAAGAGGTGACAAGAGAGCTATAGATCAGGAGATCTTGGGAGGAGTGGGGAGGATAGAATGGTTTGGGTGATATTTGGAGAATCCCCCCCCCCCTTTAAAATATATTTTTGCTTTGAAGCCTGAAAAGAACACAGATACAGGTTTTGTTTTATCCAGCTGTATTTACTCAGTGTAACGTATCACATCCTAGTGAAAGATATAACATCAACATGCCAGAAACAATAAAAAACAAAAACAGAATCACAGAGTTGGAAAAAGGATCTCCCCCTCCTAAAAATTTATTGTAAACTCAATCAGGTGTAGCTGATCACCTTCTCAATGACACACAAAGCCATTTGACTTTCAACTGTGATTAGCTGTAGTCATTTTGATTAGCTCAGCATGAAAAGAGCTTTCCTGGAGCATTTCAGTCCCTGGCAGTGCAAATGAAGCAAACAGGCCATGGAAAGACATTCACCCTTTTCTATTTTAAATTGGGTTGATTCTTTTCTTTACCCACTGTAGCTTGGGGCAGAGTTATGGATGGCTTTGTATGTTGTTGTTGGTATTTTGAATTTAATTCATTAAGCAATCAAAAGCCAGTGGATGGATTGGCAGAGAGGTGTGGAGGACATTGAGTCGTTGGTAAAGTATGTTTTTACAGTGAATATGAGGCAAGGCTATGGGCATTCAAGTATATTTACATATCCTTGTATTCACACTTCCTGGTGTTTACGGGAATTTGCGGTGCCGACTGATATGCGGATTCAGGACCAGCTGGATACATCTTGCTGACTGATTATATAAGCCTGTTTTGACTTGGGTGGTATACACCTTACCAAGTCAACACCATCTGGTAAGCCTCCTCCTTATAATCGGTGGTGGTGTCTCTATCCTTTCACAGAGAGGGTCATATCCATGTGGGACTCTTTATTTCAACCTTGCAGTTTTTTCTACACTTTTGGACTGTCATTTGTGTGTGGTCACAATAGAGGACTGCTTTGTTCTGATTTATTTGTTACATATAATATTTTTTTCACGGATCACACTCAGTCACTTGGTGTCACTGAAATTAATATATATGCATGTTTGCAACATTTGTTATGTGTTGGTAACTGACTCTTTCACAAAAAAATAAGCGCTACACTTTTTCATATTCACCTATTTACATATCCTTAACAAGCAGCAAATTAGTTTTAAAACAAGCCACCACTGACCCCTCTAGCTGCAGGCACCATGAGGCAATTTATTTACAAATTCAAAGCAGAAGCACAGAAGAGGCATTTTAGTTAATAAAGCTAACACCTTTCATAAAGTTACCATCTTGTAAAAGCAGGAGTCTGCTGTCACCGGGTGACCCCACTCCTTGTGATGTCATTGACCAAGGCATGCTGGGTAGATGACGTCACAATGGGGTGGGGTCACCCAGCAACATCATCGGGTGGGTTGCCCCTTAGTTGTTTAAGAACTGTCAGACGGCAGGGGCCTTTGCCAGGTTAAGACCTCTTTTTTTTATCTCGGGTTGGCGGCGACATTCATCGTAATTGATGCTGAATTTACTTTGGGGGACATTGTTTTTTTTGTTTTTTTTTAAATAAAGGAATTGGCAAAAACTGTCTATGTGTTTATATTTACTTTTGACACTTTTTTGGTGAATGAGTTGGGTTACAATGTACCAATTATGCAGGGCCGAGATCTGTGGGCCCCGTTGTTAAAGGGGGCTTCCATATTCCAATAAGTCCTCCACCCACAGACCCCCACAACCACTGGCCAGGGTTGTGGGGAAGAGGCCCCTGTCCCCATCATCATGGGGACAAGGTAATTTGGGGGGTTTCCCATAACCCAAAGCACCCCCCATGTTGAGGGCTTGTGGCCTGTTATGGTTCTGGAGAGGGGGTGCTCGCTTGTGCCCCCCCCCTTTTCTGACCTGCTGGGCTGCATCCTCAGATAAGGGCCTGGTATGGATAGAGGAGATACCCCACAACGTTTTTTTCCTTTATTTTTTATTGCTGGCATTCTTTTGTTTACATTCAGCTGTCAGTAGGGAAACCCGCTGACAGTTGATGAGTCATCGGTTGTTAAGGACGCGGTGGCCAGCTTCCTGGTCCACTCCTTAAAATGGTTGTAAACCCACTTTTGCAACTTGCACCTACAGGTAAGCCTAGATTAAGGCTTACCTGTAGGTGCAAGAAATATCTCCTAAACCTACACGGTTTAGGAGATATTTGCTAAAAATGACATGCGTCAGTGTGTACGGCGCATGCGTGCCGTAGACAACGGCGCATTCATAGGGTTAATCCCATTCACAAATCCGGCTTAGCCGGATTTGACGGCTCCCGCGCGCATGCGCGGAGTCACGTCTTCGCCGCTCCAGCCAATCACAGCTGTTTGGCTGGAGCGGCGATACCCGGAAGTAACCTTCTGGCTATCGCCGCAGCGATGGCTGCGGCTGGAGAGGGAGACGAGGACGCCTTCGGGGGCCCCGATCTAAGGTAAGTGATGCATAATGAGCTAGTATGCTAGTCATACTAGCTCATTATGCCTTTGTCTTGCAGGGTTAGTTTTAAAAAAATAATTTTATAACAGGGTTTACAACCACTTTAACAACCAGCTATTCTTCACACAGAATTCGGATCGGTTGATACATTTCTGACGGATTCTAATTCAAAACGTTCTGAAAATTTGGAATTCCTTAGAAAACGTATAAACTAAACAAAAGTTTAACGAATTTTGTTACTATTGTTATTCAGAAATTTGGATACATCCAAATCTCTAAATAACCAAAAATGTGTCTTACTTTAGATTCAGACTGAAATGAATTGCACATGTTTAGTGCAAACCCCTAAATTCACCAGGATTAGGCACTCATGAAGCTTCACTGACCTCTTTAACACTTTTCTACTGAACTCCTAGTCTAATCTGCAGATTATAGTCAAGATTTACCAGGTTAGATCAGATTTGGAGGTGTAAGAGTCAATTGCGGCCTCGTGTTAAATGTTCCTTTACCCCGCAGTAAATGAAGCCGATTCTTTGGAAGACGGCGTCCTCCAGATTTATAAGGTTACATGGACCAAGAGGCCATTCATCAAGTTCTACCCTTTCCTCGAAACCACATGGTAGAAATAAATTTTGAAAGATCGGCATAAAACGTTCAACATTTCAGTTTACCGCCTTTACATTTTCCCTTTTTATTTTGCAGCACTTGATAGTAAAATACAGTATCTCACAAAAGTAAGTACACCCCTCACATTTTTGCAAATATTTTATTATATCTTTTCATGTGACAACACTGAAGAAATGACACTTTGCTACAATGTAAAGTAGTGAGTGTACAGCTTGTATAACGGTGTAAATTTTCTGTCCCCTCAATATAACTCAACACACAGCCATTAATGTCTAAACCGCTGGCAACAAAAGTGAGTACACCCCTAAGTGAAAATGTCCAAATTGGGCCCAATTAGTCATTTTCCCTCCCCCGGTGTCATGTGACTCGTTATGCCGCGTACACACGGTCGGAATATCCGACAACAAATGTTCGATGTGAGCTTGTTGTCGGAAAATCTGACCGTGTGTAGGCTCCATCGGACATTTGCTGTCGGAATTTCCGACAACAAATGTTTGAGAGCTGGTTCTCAAATTTTCCAACAACAAAACTTGTTGTCAGAAATTCCGAGCGTGTGTACACAATTCGGACGCACAAAATTCCACGCATTCTCGGAATCAAGCAGAGGAGCCGCACTGGCTATTGAACTTAATTTTTCTCGGCTCGTCGTACGTGTGGTACGTCACCGCGTTCTTGACGTTCGCAATTTCCAAAAACATTTGTGTGACCGTGTGTATGCAAGACAAGTTTGAGCCGACATCAGTCGGAAAAAAATCCATGGTTTTGCTGTCGGAATGTCCGATCGTCTGTACGCAGCAGTAGTGTTACAAGGTCTCAGGTGTGAATGGGGAGCAGGTTTGTTAAATTTGGTGTTATCGCTCTCACTCTCTCATACTGTTCACTGGAAGTTCATTATGGCACCTCATGGCAACGAACTCTCTGAGGATCTGAAAAAAATTATTGTTGCTCTACATAAAGATGGTCTAGGCTATAAGAAGATTGCCAAGACCCTGAAACTGAGCTGCAGCACGTTGGCCAAGACCATACAGCGGTATAACAGGACAGGTTCCTCTCAGAACAGGCCTCGCCATGGTCCACCAAAGAAGTTGAGGTCACGTGCTCAGCCTCAGATCCAGAGGTTGTCTTTGGGAAATAGACGTATGAGTGCTGCCAGCATTGCTGCAGAGGTTGGAGGGGTGGGGGGGGGGTCAGACTGTCAGTGCTCAGACCATACGCCGCACACTGCATCAAATTCTGCATGGCTGTCATTCCAGAAGGAAGCCTCTTCTAAAGATGAAGGTAAATTGTGAATCTGGTGCTCCAGGAGGCAATGCCCTTACTGTGTAATAATGTACATTTGATTAGTCAGATTTAAAAAGAAGCAGCCATCCATACAAGATATAAGTGGGAGTCATGCTCATCATAAATATGTAATCCTGGCAGTTCTACTGCGTCCCACAGGCTCCTCGCATGATCCGGGTAGCTGGGAATGGTTCTCCTAAAGATGATACACAAGAAAGCTTGCAAAAAGTTTGCTGAAGACAAGCAGACTAAGGACATGGATTACTGGAACCTTGTCCTGTGGTCTGATGAGACCAAGATAAACTTATTTGGTGTCAGATGGTGTCAGGCGTGTGTGGCGGCAACTGAGTGAGGAGAACAAAGACAAGTGTGTCTTGCCTACAGTCAGGCATGGTGGTGGGAGTGTCATGGTCTGGGGCTGCATGAGTGCTGCCGGCACTGGGGAGCTACAGATCATTGGAGGGAACCATAAATGCCAACATGTACTGTGACATACTGAAGCAGAGCATGATCCCCTCCCTTCAGAGACTGGGCCGCAGGGCAGTATTCCAACATGATAACCACCCCAAACACACCTCCAAGACCACCACTGCCTTGCTAAAGAAGCTGAGGGTAAAGGTGATGGACTGGCCAAGCATGTCTCCAGACCTAAACCCTATTGAGCATCTGTGTGGCGTCCTCAAACGGAAGGTGGAGGAGCGCAAGATCTCTAACATCCACCAGCTCCGTGATGTCGTCATGGAGGAGGGGAAGAGGACTCCAGTGGCAACCTGTGAAGCTCCGGTGACCTCCATGCCCAAGAGGGTTAAGACAGTGCTGGAAAATAATGGTGGCCACACAAAATATTGACATTTTGGGCCCAGTTTGGACATTTTCATTTAGGGGTGTCCTCACTTTTGTTGCCAGCGGTTTAGACATTAATGGCTGTGTGTTGAGTTATTTTGAGGGGACAGAAAATGTACACTGTTATACAAGCTGTACACTCACTACTTTACATTGTAGCAAAGTGTCATTTCTTCAGTGTTGTCACATGAAAAGATAGAATAAAATATTTACAAAAATGTGAGGGGTGTACTCACTTTTGGGAGATAATGTATATATATATATATATATATATATATATATATATACTGTATATACAGTATATATAATGCATAGTTGAGTTGCTTAGCCTTGTTTCCACGTCCTTTGCACAAAAACATAGGAACCGGAGTGCAGAAAAATGGCAGCAGGTGCTCTGCAAGTGATGAGTAAAAATTTGAACGATTTGGCTGTTTGGTAGTTTGTTGGCAAAGGCCTTTAGAGTGGTACAATAATGAGTGTATGCAGCCAACTGTGAAGCATGGTGGAGGTTCCATGCAAGTTTAGGGCTGAATTTCTGCAAATGGAGTTGGAGATTTGGTCAGGATCAATGGTGTCCTCAATGCTGAGAAATACAGGCACATACTTCTCCATCATGCCATACCAACATGGAGGTGGTGATTGGCATCAAATGTATTCTGCAGCAGGACAACCACCCCAAACATCTAGCTATCTTCAGTGTAAGAGAGGAAGAAAGAGTCCTGGAAGTGATGGTTTGGCCCCCATAGAGCCCTGATCTCACCATCATGGAGTCTGTCTGGGATGACATGAAGAGACAGAAGGATTTGAGGCAGCCGACATCCACAGAAGATCTGTGCTTAGTTCTCCAAGATGTACATAGAACAACCTACCTACCGAGTTCCTTCAAAAACTGTGTGCAAGTCTACCTAGAAAGCAAAGGGGGGGGGTCACCCCGAATATTGATTGGATTTGGATTTCTCTTCTCTTCATTTACTTTCCATTTTGTTAATTGATAAAAAATAAACTATTAACATTTATATTTCTGAAAGCATTCATCATTTACAGCATTAGCATCACACCTGCCTAAAGCCTCGTACAACACGGTCGGACTTTTTGCCAACAAACTTCAAAATGAGCAAGTTTGACAAAAAATCGGACCGTGTGTACGCTCCATCGGACAAACTTTTTTTAGTTTTCATCGGACAAATGCTCGGTCTGCAAACGGACAAACTTTTCGGCAACAAAAGTCAGATGGAGCAAAGTCCGACCGTGTGTACAGAAATCCAGGACAAAAAAGCATGCCCAGAACCAATGTTAAAATCAACCAACAATAGCAGAAGTTGACCAAAGGGTGGCGGTAAAGAGCAGAAAAGAGCAGAAAAACCACGTGATGTTGGAAAAGATTTGGGAAAGTTTGCAGAAAAGTCCTGCCGTGTGTATGCTATGGGTGTGCCCGGCCAACTCCCTTCGGACAAAAATCCCCGGAAATTTTGTTTGAAGTCCGACCGTGTGTATGAGGCTTAAAGCCCCGTACACACGGTCGGACTTTTGGCCAACAAACTTCGTTTTGAGCAAGTTGGACCAACAATCCGACCGTGTGTACGCTCCATCGGACAAACTTTTTTTGCTTTTTTATTGTTTGAATCGGACAAAAGTTGGGTCTGCAAACGGACAAACTTTTGCCCAACAAAAGTCCGATGGAGCAAAGTCCTACCGTGTCTACAGAAAACCATCGGATGGACAAAACAACTAATGTTAAAATCAACCAACAATAGCAGAAGTTGACCAAAGGGTGGCGGTAAAGAGCAGAAAAGAGCAGAAAAACCACGTGATGTTGCAAAAAGTTTTGGGAAAGTTTGCAGAAAAGTCCTGTGGTGTGTATGCTATGGGTGTTCCCGACCAACTCCGTTCGGACAAAAACCATGGAAAAGTCCGATGGAAGTCCGATCGTGTGTACGGGGCTTAAGACTTGGTGTTGGTTGGTGGACTTCTTGGTATTTTTTCTGCCGTCATTTGTCTCTGAAGAAGAATTGCGTATTGCAGCCATAGCTGTTTTTTTTTTTTTTCGTTTTTACAATGGCTGCACAACAAATAAAAAAGAAATTAAATGTGGCGAATTAAAACATAGACCGGTATATGGAGCAACAGGAATGAAGACTCTATACAAGCTTTCGATCTAATACACAAAATATCATAAGTATAACAAGAACACTTGAAAAGCAATTGAAATATATCTCATGAAGATCTGTAGGCATAGACGTTGCACAGCCTTGACAAGGAGTTCTTCTTTACTGCCAACTTCATGGCATACCAGAGGGAGGTCTGCTGTACCGGCTGGTCAGAATACATCAACATCGATGTTAGAAGTTCACAGTTGTTCAGCCAATGTGAGCCGAAGTCTACCATTCAAAGAACAGCATGGTGCCCCTTCCTTCATCGAGGATTCAAAGATTTCCAAAGAGAGAGATCTGGCAGGTAGTCCTATGGAAATTTGTCGGTTGCTACAGTAAGCACTATGTCCTCCGTATAATGAATTCATTTTTCTATTTTTCCCCGTTATACATTATTTTAAATAATTGGGTAAGCAGCTTGCTTGGTAAAAGACGAAATCAAAGACTAAATCAATATGAAAAAGTGCCTGCCTCTGTTTTAATAGCTTCTTATCAAAATGTTTTATAGTGCTTAACAAAAAGGTTTATTCCTATCGTTAAATTTGTTATTCATTCTTATATTCCACTGACCATTATTGTGAAAAATCTGCAAAAACCATGGCAACTGATTTAGGAAGGCTGCGATTAAACAATGTATGGTGCGTAAAGAATGTGGCGGAATAACGGGGAACCTGTCTCCCAGGAGTAATAGAGAATGATGTTCGCTACAAATGCATATGCAGAAAAGTGCGTCTCTGTATAATGTGTGTATAGATTCCATTACTCCCATAGGCACAGTGCGGGAATGGATAAAGAAGTATATATATATGCAGCCTCATTGCAGAAACAGACCCGGGACTTCACCCGGCCATACCTATAAAACTGATTACTGTACCTGTGTAGCGCTACCAGTGCCAGGACAAGCTCATCCAGTGCCCAGGGCAAAGTAACCAAACTGCGCTGCGCCCCTCCCCATTTATGATGTGCAAGCTTAGAGTATCCTACGTCCAGCCATAGGTGTGCGCAGCCTATCGCATTAGGGTGTGTGCCTCAATGTATAAATTTATTCATTAAATAGAAAACTATGAACACAAATCAGAGATCTGCTTTAGACCCAAACAGCATTTTTTTCACAATTGATCTATTTTTTGCAAATTGACAATTGTCCATAATTGCCTGTCTAGTGAATAAACTCCAAAGAGGACAGAGTTCGGGAGTGCGCTGCGTACAGAGGACAGAATTCAGGTGTGCGCTGCGTACAGAGGGTGGAGTTTAGGAGTGCGCTGCGTACAGAGGGTAGAGTTCAGGAGTGCGCTGCATACAGAGGATAGGGTTCAGGAGTGCGCTGCATACAAAGGACAGAGTTCAGGAGTGTGCTGCATACAGAGGACAGAGTTCAGGAGTGCGCTGCATACAAAGGACAGAGTTCAGGAGTGCGCTGCATACAAAGGACAGTGTTCAGGAGTGCACTGCGTACAAAGGACAGAGTTTAGGAGTGTGCTGCACACAGAGGATAGAGTTCAGGAGTGCGCTGCGTACAAAGGACAGAGTTCAGTAGTGCGCTGTGTACAGAGGGCAGAGTTCAGGAGTACACTGCATACAGAGGACAGAGTTCAGGAGTGCACTGTGTACAGAGGACAGAGTTCAAGAGTGCGCTGTGTACAGAGGACAGAGTTCAGGAGTGCTCTGCATACAGAGGATAGAGTTCAGGAGTGCGCTGCATACAAAGGACAGAGTTCAGGACTGCTCTGCGTACAAAGGACAGAGTTCAGGAGTGTGCTGCATACAGAGGATAGAGTTCAGGAGTGTGCTGCGTACAAAGGACAGAGTTCAGTAGTGCACTGTGTACAGAGGGCAGAGTTCAGGAGTACGCTGTGTACAGAGGACAAAGTTCAGGAGTGCACTGTGTACAGAGGACAGAGTTCAGGAGTGCGCTGCATACAGAGGATAGAGTTCAGGAGTGTGCTGCATACAGAGGATAGAGTTCAGGAGTGCGCTGCATACAGAGGATAGAGTTCAGGAGTGTGCTGCATACAGAGGATAGAGTTCAGGAGTGCGCTGCGTAGAAATGGACAGAGTTCAGTAGTGCGCTGTGTACAGAGGGCAGAGTTCAGGAGTACGCTGCGTACAGATGACAGAGTTCAGGAGTACGCTGCGTACAGATGACAGAGTTCAGGAGTGCACTGTGTACAGAGGACAGAGTTCAGGAGTGCGTTGTGTACAGAGGACAGAGTTCAGGAGTGTGCTGTGTACAGAGGACAGAGTTCAGGAGTGCGCTGCGTACAGAGGACAGAGTTTCGGAGTGAGCTGCGTACAGAGGACAGAGTTCAGGAGTGCACTGCATACAGAGGACACAGTTAAGGAGTGCATTGCGTACAGAGGACAGAGTTCAGGAGTGTGCTGCGGACAGAGTACAAGAGTGCACTGCGTACAGAGGACAGAGTTTAGGAGTGCACTGCGTGCAGAGGACAGAGATCAGAAGTGCGCTGCATACAGAGGACAGAGTTCAGGAGTGCACTGTGTACAGAGGACAGAGTTTGGGAGTGTGCTGCATACAGAGGACAGAGTTGAGGAGTGCAATATGTACAGAGGACAGAGTTCGGGAGTGCACTGCATACAGAGGACACAGTTAAGGAGTGCATTGCGTACAGAGGACAGAGTTCAGGAGTGTGCTGCGGACAGAGTACAAGAGTGCACTGCGTACAGAGGACAGAGTTTAGGAGTGCACTGCGTGCAGAGGACAGAGATCAGGAGTGCGCTGCATACAGAGGACAGAGTTCAGGAGTGCACTGTGTACAGAGGACAGAGTTTGGGAGTGTGCTGCATACAGAGGACAGAGTTGGGGAGTGCAATGTGTACAGAGGACAGAGTTCGGGAGTGCACTACAGAGGACAGAGATCAGGAGTGCACTGCATATAAAGGACAGAGTTCGGGAGTGTGCTGCATACAGAGGACAGAGATCAGAAACTCCTGGGGTGGCAATGACAAAAGGGATTTAGCAGCACTGCTAAAGGATGAATTACTACATGTGTGAAGCGCACTGTGCCCACGTACACACTTGCACTCTTTATGATATGCCACTGGTGCATGGGTTGCCACTGGCACACCTGGCACACCCAGTGTGCATGCCTATGCGTCCAGCAGTCACTCACTTGTCACTCACTGCTGCTGTCACTACTCCTGTCAGCCTTGTGGCAGAAGGAAGGTGCCCCCATCCCTGCAGTAAACCATTGCACTCAGAGCAGCTTACCCATCCTCTCACACCTTGTCCCAGCCATAAGCGCTACCCCCAAAGGGGCCGCTGTAGATTTAACAGGTTCTTTCTTAAAACAGCATAGAGGCAGCCAGGCAAACAGCAACAGTCCATTCTGGCTCAGTAAACAGTCCAGGGCAGGGGTGTCAAACTCAATTTCATTGTGGGCTGCATCAGCATTATGGTTGCCCTCAAGGGCCTGTTGTATCTGTAAGGCTAGATGTCCAGAACACCCCACCCCCACTTACATCAGATGTCAAGAGCCCCCCATCAGAAGCCAAGAGTCTTCCGCCTCCCTTCTACTTTGTGTTGCTTGCGGGAAGTCTCTGGGGGCAGAGCTGGGAAACAGTGAGTGCAGGGTCTGGAGAAGGACCAGAGAGGGACTGGAGTCTGCTCTATGCTGAGACCAGTGGGGAGGGGGAGATGAGGGGGTGCTGCACAGAGAAGGCCAAGATTTGTAAGAGGCGTTCTGTCCTCCTCTCTGCTGCCGAATCGCTGAGACAAGGTAGGGGTGGAGAAGAGGGGGGTGTTGCAGCTGCAGGAGAGGTGCAAGGGCCACATGAAATGGCCTGGAGGCCCGGATTCGGCCCGTGACCTTTTGTTTGACACGTGGTCTAGGGGGTGTCTTTTTAGTTATTTATTTCCTTAGGACAATGGGGAAAAAAGATTCTACAAAATGCTTGAGCACAATTCTGCAGAGCTCAAAGCATCAGTAACACAGCCCTTCACTCACAGCTGGGGACCATGAGACATTGTTTAGCCCGGTCTATGAGGGACTGAAACAGTCCCAGTATTTTCAGCTGATAGGTACTGGGGAGATGGGGATCTTTCAATGCTGGGGAGTCAAGATTTTGATGCTGGGCAGTAGAGATTTCTGTCCCGGGGAGTGGGAATTTTCATGCTGGGGAAAGGTAAGTTGTTTGCTGGGCAGAGATGTTTGCGCTGCGGGAATATTTGCAAACATGACCTACTTCACAAGCCGTACAGAGAGTACTGAGAGATTTTTTGCTGCTATGGGTGAGGATTTTTTTTTAGGGGGAAAGAAGATTTTTGCTGATAGGTTAAGAATTTTTTTTCATGGGGTTGGGGAATTTCCACTGATGGAGTGTTTTTTTTTTTTTTTGGGGGGGGGGGGGTTCTTACAGGAATGAGCAGGGGTTTTCTTTAGGTAGAGGGGTTTGCTTGGGGAGGGAAAAGATTTGTGCTGGAGGTAGGATTTTTGCTTGGGGAGGTAAGGAGGGAAGATTTGTTAGGAATGGGACATTTTTGCTTGTGAAAAAGTATACATCCTCCTGAGCTTTGTACTTTTTACATTACATACTCTTGACCAATGGCGGTCCCGTAATGCAGGGCGCCCCCTATCAATGTGTCCGGCCCCCTAATCTACATGTGGGGCGCCGGACGAACGCATGGATTACAATGTTTTTTTTTTTTTTTAAAGCGCATGATTAGAACCAGAGGCTCTAATAGGCTTCAAAAAAAGATGGGCTCGGGGCGCAGAGTACTGCGCCCCGAGCCCACCCAGTTGTGTGACAATAGTGAATGAATATTCGCTATGGTCACACTAATTGTTCTCCCGGCCAGTCAGAAAGTGGGTCCTGAGACCGGTTTCCTAAATAGCTAAAAGAAGAAGCGATCCTTTTGGCCTAGGAGAAGGAGGGAGGAGGGGGGAGGAGATGCACGACCGCCGTGATGCCGAGAAGGAGATCCAGGGGAAGCCGCCGCCCCCGTCGCCCGGAGAGAGAAGCGCTGCCCGCGCCATAGATGGGGTAAGTGTGGGGCTGGTAACCAAAACGACCGGGGGGGGGGGGGGTGTTGTGCAGTTGACCCGACCGACCAGGTGGCTGTGGGTGCATTGTTTGCGCCCCCCAAGAATATGCCACCAGCCGCCACTGCTCATGGCCTCTGCACTCTGTACATTAAATACTACTGAGTCCTGCGCTTTGTAAATTACATGCCCCTGATCCCTGCACATTGTAGTTTGAATACTAATGACCCTGTTTTTGTGCATTACGTACTACTGACCCCTGCACTTTGTATTTTCATTCCAATGATTTTTTATTGAAAAGAGATTGAGACAAACAATAAAGTACTAAATTGTATAAATATATGTCAAACAACTGTTACAATGGGGATCGTATTGTGATCATACGATGACTAAATAATATTATAGTGACTGTCAATGACCAACCCCCCCAGGAGGGGCAAGATGGAGACATGTGAAAAGCATGAAGTGCAGTGGTTGAGGTGGTCCATTCACTATAGGCATAGTAATGATGATACTAGCACATAGGGCAATTCAGGACTATTATTCATATGTGGTTCCAAAATGAGAAGAAAACGAGCGAGAGGATCCCATAAAAATGGCTTCTATAAAATTGAAGAAAAATTGTCAATGTTAAACTGAAGAACCTCCGATGATGTCAGGTGTGACGAAACTAGTAGGGCGAAGTCTAGGCTTAGTCTCACCACGGTAGTTCCTATATGATCTGCAGATTGTTTTTTACCTTGGAAACTTTTTATCCCTGTCAGTTTGGACTTGTGCTACCTCAATAAACCATCACGGTTTCATGCTATGTTGGCGTTCTTTTTCTCCTTTCTTTTAGCATACTTGGGAGCGAGAAACAAAAGAGAGCAGCCACCTGTGTTGATACTTCCATCATCCTGTTTTTATCCAAAGGACGCATCTTATGTATTACATCGATCCGCGCTTTACTAGGCTCCTATAATGTGGAGTCTAGTCATCTGGTAAGGGCACAGCCTTTCTCCCTTTTTCCACAGTGGAAGGTGCACTTTCGGTGTTCAATTGTTTGTCATCACTGAGACATGAATATTTATGAACTTTATTTATGTTGGATTCCTTCACGGACTTAAACATTAATATTTTATATGTTCCCGTGGACTTATCACTGTATACATAATTTGTATTTTGGTTTCATCTCCTCCTATTTTAGCGTGGCAATTCAGTTTTTTTATTTTTTTTATGCACAAATGTTCTGTTGTGTAATTGGCAGCTGCTGTTTTGATTGCTTAGTTTTTCACCTGCGCAATTTCTATCCACATTTTTAAACCGAAGAACAACACGTTTCCATACATAGACTCGGCTAATGGTTGTACTGTAGCCCACATCAAAGCATTCATAAAAAGATCAGACAGAAGTTAGAAAATGGTAAAAAAAAGGTGGAAAAAAAGGGGATGAGAAATAAAAGAAGAAAGATTTACAGACGATCACCACGTTCCAGACCGCCAACCCCCCCCCCTCCATTCCACCCCTCACGGGCAGTGGTGTATTTTGGTTTTGCGCTGCCCTAGGCAAGACTAAAATCGGGTGCCCTCCCATCTAAATTTGTCCCACCCCTTCCTTCTCTAGTGGCTTTTCGGGGCCCCTGGTGGCTGTGCGGGGTCTCTGGTGGCTGTGCAAGGTCTCTTCTGGTTGTGTGGGGTCCCTGGTGGCTGTGCAAGGTCTCTTCTGGTTGTGAGGGGTCCCTGGTGGCTGTGTGGGATCCCTGGTGGCTGTGCAGGGTCCCAGCTGGTTGTGCGGGGTCCCTTCTGGTTGTGTGGGGTCCCTGGTGGCTGTGCAGGGTCCCTGGTGGTTGTGCAGGGTCCCTGGTAGCTGTGCAGGGCCCCTGGTGGCTGTGCAGGGTCCCTGGTGGCTGTGCAGGGTCCCTGGTGGCTGTGCAGGATACCTGGTGGCTGAGCAGGGTTTGGGTTGGAGAAGTAAGCACATAGGCGAGTGGAGGGGTGGGGGGGTGGGGGCATCCCACACACACAGGTAGGTGACACACTCTGCATGGGGCAGGCACAGTTAACAGTTAACTCTTCAAGTGAGGGGAGGTGTAGTGGAGAGCCCAGTCTGAGGAGGGGGTTGATGATGATGTTGGGTGTCTGTGCACACAGTGGCTTTTTTGCGTCCCCCCCCTGCAAAGTGCCGCCTTGGGCCTGGGCCTTGTTGGCCTAAGCCAAAATACAGCACTTTTTACGGGGACTGTGGTGACAAACCTTTTCAAATCGATGATGTTGGTCACGAAGGATGCTAGACAATTTTTTATTAATCATGATCCAGGAGATTTTGTTTTCCACTAATGCTAGATTTATCACAGGAGTTTTCCATGCTCACGCTATGGTGGTTTTAGCTGCCAGAAAAATAAAAAAGGTGGGATTTTTAGGTAACTCACTTGATAGATCAGAAAATAATGCCGTCTTAACGTTTTTAGGAATATTCAATCTGGTCACGAATATACCAAATTAAATATTCTTGTCCAAAACCGCTGTACTTTTGGGTATGTCCACCAAATATGGAACATGTTGCCCTCCTGGCCGCACCCCCTGGAAAAAAGAGGCAATATATCCGGGTAAATTTTGGCTAACCGCGTTGGAACAAGGTACCATCGAGGCAATACCTTCTGCACTCTGTATTTTGCAAACTATTGACCCCGGCACTTTGTGCTTATCCTAGAAATCAGCTTTAACTTGCCACTTCGCTCTCCCGCAGCTCTCTTCAACTATAGAAGATGAATATTTATGTATTAGATTGTGGCAATTCTTCAAATGGTAGCTTGTTTTTCTAAAAAAAATGTTTAAATATGATCCTTATTTATAATCTTTTATTTTTTACTAACAGCGGCCCCTTGGTCATCTAGCCATGTATTCTAGTATGAAGCCCTTTAGTTGAGTTGGGTTTTTGGGTGGCACCTTAGACCTCTCCAGTGTTTGATCATCATTGATATAGAATAAATCCTAAATTACTTATTTAAAATATTTCCATGTATTTTTTTTTCAATATACGCTTAACTATTTTTTGAAGGAAAGGTGATCATGAAAGAGCAGCTTTTCACAAAAGGTTTACTTTCAAGAAGAACATTATGAGCTCTCAGTCTTGCTGCCCCTTTTTTAATGTGTTTTAGTTCATGTCTTTAGAACACCAAACTGTGATTAGCTGTCTTGAGAGGCCCGTGGTCAAACAAGGAAAGGTCTAAGCCACGGTGGCAAGAAGAAAAAGTAACGGAGTAAGATGAATAGGCAACCTGGGAACTCAAGTGAGAGAAAAGTCAGTTACAAAGGCGAGAGCTTATGCTCCAGAGACGAAGATGCTGTAGTAAAGAACATGCACAGCCATGAAAACTGTCCACATCAATGAGTGAAAAACCTGCAGCTAAGTAGAAGGGAAAAAATATTTTTGGTAAGATTATGTAGCGCTACCCCAGAAAGAGACGCTGTTCTTCCCCAACAGTGCAGAGGCCACCACTCACAGGCAAAAGTGCATTCGTTCCACCTCCATTATAAAAAAAAAATAGTAAATACCGCGCTGTCAACAAACATAGAACAGCAGCCAGCACAACAAATGACAATTGCAAATAACAAGATAAATCTAGAAAGTGCAGCGTTAAATGAGAATGGTCCTATATTGGACCATATAACAATGACTAATGTTTAAACTTCTCAAAACATGTGCAAACATAATTAGATATACACAAAGTGAAAAGTGCAAAGCTATTCAAATTTTAATTTAAAGTCCACACTGTGAAAAGTGAAAGAAAAAAATGATAATATAGTCCAAAAAATGAAGTTTTACCGCCGACGCACCCATGCCCCAGTGTGAAAGGGGCTTATCTGAGCTAGTGCATTACCAATGGCTGGTTTATTAAAAATAAGTTAAAAGATCATGGATACTCACAAACAAAGGCAAATAATAGGCACATAACATTCCATCCAAGGAAGTAGCCTCTTCCTGGAACCAAATGAGCAGACGACCAAAGAGTCACAATGACAAATATTAACAGCTACGGCTTCTTTTACTTTCCAGTCCTATTTATACCAAATATTCTGAGGAGGGCAGCAAGATCTTTGGGCATTTCCTTTGAACGGAATACTCTGGTTGTGTCACCAAGAGACCAAACTTCTGAGCGCAGGAGACTGTTTTTCTTGTTTCGGCTTATCTGAGCTCCTGCCTTTGTATGCTGTTACTGTAAAGCTTCTTGGCCAGTATCTAAGCCAGAAACAAAGGGGAAGACCAGAATAGAGACTCAATAGAAGCAGTCTCCAGAATAAACCACACCGCCTGTATTCAAACAAAGCTGACAAAGGTGCGTAGCAAAGCCCTAACGCGTTTCTGTCAATCACTTTCGTCGGCGGACGCCCTCCGACGAAAGTGATTGACAGAAACGCGTCAGGGCTTTGCTACGCAGCATACCCTTTGTCGGCATCTCCATGCCTTTCCTACCCAGGATCACCGCTGGAGCGGTGTAGAGGTTAGACGGGAGCGCCCGACCATGATCATATGAGATGACTATATGAGATGTTATATGCCCCATATTCACTTATTCAATATGGACTGACCCAGTAACCAGCAACCTGTGATTGTCGGCTTGACTGATAAACGTTTTGAACCAGCTTTAGGCCCCTTTCACACTGAGGCGGGAAGGTGCGCTGTGGGTATAGCGGCGCTATTTTTAGCGCCGCTATACCTTCGTTTTTACCGCGGTATTCGGCCGCTAGCGGGGTGCATTTAACCCCCCCTAGCGGCCGAAAAAGGGTTAATACCGCTCGCAATGCGCCTCTGCAGAGGCGCATTGCAGGCGGTATTACCGCGGTTTCCAATTGCTTTCAATGGGCAGCAGCGGTAAAGGAGCGTTGAACACACCGCTCCTTCACCGCTGTAAAGATGCGGCTAGCAGGACTTTTGGAGCGGTCCTGCTAGAGCACCGCTTCAGTGTGAAAGCCTTTGGGCTTTCACACTGAAGACTGCAGGGCACGATTTTTTCAGGCGGTATAGTAGCACTATTATTAGCGCTAAATCGCCTGAAAAACGTGTCAGTGTGAAAGGGGCCTAAATCTGGTAAGTGGATTTCCAAAAGGGCTTGAATACAGGCGGTGTGGTGAAAAGCGATTAAATCATTTGGGAACATCAGTGTTTTATCTGAGGATTTATACCACAATTAGACATGTGCACTGCTGAAAAATTTGTTTTTTTCGTTTTAATTTTTTTGCTTTTTTCGGAAATTCAAAAAATTTGTTTTTTTTCGTTTTCGTTTTTTTTGCTTTTTTCGGAAATTAGGGAAATTCGTTTTTTTCGTTTTCGTTTATTTTTTTTGGGGGGGGAAATTCGGAAATTCCGAATTCCGAATTTCCGAATTTTCGAGTTTCCAAAAAACGAATAAAACAAAAACAAAATTTTTTTAGAATTTGGAAATTTAACCAAATTTCCCATTTTCGAATTTTCAAAATTTCCAATTTTCGAATTTTCAAAATTCTGAATTTCCGAAATTCTGAAATTCTGAAATTCGAAATTTCCGAAATTAGAAAATCCGAAAATTTGGAAATTGAAAAATTTGGAAATTCGGTAATTTCAGAATTGACTAATTTCTCTAAATTTGTGAAAAACGAATTAGAAGCTAAACTAATTGCACATGTCTAACCACTATCATCCCCTTTCCAGATTGGACTCTTATTAAGCGGCTCATTACTGTTTTAAATGGACTTTATGTGTTTTATGGTTATTTGATTGTATAGCGCTGCTAATGTTTTAGTATTTTACTTTACATATTTCTGACACAATTTTACTTATTATAGTAGCTGCTTCTCTTGTTTACTAACATTTTCTGTGAGCGCTGAGGGAGAGATGTGATACTTTGTTTCATTGTTTTAAAAATTTCTAATTTCTGAGTTTAGTCTCCAGAATAGCTACATCTAACACCCCAGGAACACACAATCACTAAAACTTGAGCATGGGTCAGTACTCACAATATCCCCGGGCAGCTGGAATATTGGCTGGGACATCTCCCAGCTTCCACCAGGCATTGCTCAGACCGAATCCTTAGCTCCTGGCGAAATGAGAAATTGGTCACCCAGCTCTGCCGTTGATGGAACCTTAAAGCGGAGTTCCACCCAAAAATAGAACTTCCGCTTTTCGGAACCCTCTCCCCCCTCCGGTGTCACATTTGGCACCTTTCAGGGGGAAGGGGGGTGCAGATACCTGTATAAAACAGGTATTTGCACCACTTCCGGGTATCGGCTCCCGCGGGAGTCACGCCCCTTCGCATCACCCCCCCGCTGTCTTCTGGGAAACACACTGTTCCCAGGAGAGAGAGGGGACCAGTGACGGCGCGCCGCGCTACTCGCGCATGCGCAGTAGGAAACCAGCCAGTGAAGCCGCAACGCTTCACTTCCTGACTCCCTCACCGAGCATGGCGGCGGCAGCATCCGAGGACCGAGCGATTGCTCAGCCTCGTCTGCCGACATCGCGGGCGCGCTGGACAGGTAAGTGTCCAATTTTTAAAGGTCAGCAGCTGCAGTATTTGTAGCTGCTGGCTTAAAAAATAAATAAAAATCGGGGGACCTCCTCTTTAATGACCATCAGCCAACCCTAGAGGGACTGCCTCAAAGGGCAGCAGCCCCTGAGGCTTGGGACTCCTCCAGCAGGTCCAGTCCAGAGCTGCTCCAGGCCTCAGACTATTTATGCCCCCCCCCTCCATTTTTAATTCCTACAACTGTGTTTTTATTTATTTTTTCTTGTACAGTTGTATCCCCTCTATTTGTATCTGAGCTCCTGCCTTTGTATGCTGTACAATTTTTCCAATAAATAAAAAAAAATAATGACTAAAAATCTAAGTTAATGAACTCAAATCGTTACATTAATTTCTCCAGCTAAAATATTACAGTAATACAGGGACTGTGGGAGTGCTAGCGTTATAATGATTGCGATATAATTAGAACAGATGGTTTTAACCAAACATAAAGAAATTAGACCAGAAATATTCCAGCATTAAAAATTCCAGACCTAAGCTAATTCGGTTTATTGCCAACATAATGCTGGAGACCCTGGTGATATCAAACATGACCATGTGTAACCGAAAAAAAAGATGCAATCATAAAAGATAAAAGAAACAACTTCTATTATGGAACTATGGAACTTTTAAGATTAATACTCTCTCACTGAGTAAAAAAGTAAAAAAAAAAAAAAAAAAAGTAGACCTATAAGGTCAGGTTCACACCTAGCATTTTGTGAATTCACATTTTGCACTTGTTTTTTCGGGATTTTGCACTAAATGCATAGGGCAGCCCATTCATGTCAATGGGCTGCACTATGCATGACAAATTCATGTACATTTTTGGGCGCTGAGCTTCGCACGTCTTTTGATGCATGCAAAAAATGCACATCTGCTTGCTGC
The DNA here is from genome assembly GCA_029206835.1 of Rana muscosa. Taxonomy (NCBI): domain Eukaryota; kingdom Metazoa; phylum Chordata; class Amphibia; order Anura; family Ranidae; genus Rana; species Rana muscosa. The sequence goes on along the minus strand of CM055123.1, from coordinate 304,237,583 downwards.
TCTGGGGTGCCATAAGCAATAAATAGCACCGCAAGCGCGATGTGCATTTTTTGCGCATTTCTTAACCACATGCAAATGTGCATGCATTCGCAAAATGCTCAGGTATGACCGCAGCGGAAGAGACTTGATACTTACCAGTCCCACATCCAGTCCCTCTACTCTTCACTTCCTTGCAGAGCAATGGCTTTCTCTGCTTTGCCAAATGCCCGATCCTGGGACACTGAGGTTCCTTTCACCAGCCCCCTATGTTAAGGTGACCAGATTTTTAAAATGAAATCCGGGGACATATTTATTTTTTACTAGTAATGGCGGCAATCAGCGGCTCTCTGCCCATCGCTGCCGCCTGCCTTACAGCCTGTCAAGTCTTACTCTCTGGGCCCCGACTACTACTGGGTGGGGAGTAGGGATGAGCTTCGTGTTCAAGTCGAACATACGTTCGACTCGAACATCGGCTGTTCGATCGTTCGACGAAGATCGAACGATTTGGGCCGTTCGCGCCAAATTCGAGTGACGCGAACGGCCCACAATGCACTACGCCATCGCAGTGTCATCCAGGCGCTGTGATTGGCCAAGCATGCACTGTGACCCCGCATGCTTGGCCAATCACAGCGCCGGCAGCGAGGAGAGCAATGATTGGCCACAGGCAGGATGCCTGTGGCCAATTATTGCTGAGGGTGTTTAGTACACGCCCCACACTATAAAAGGCCGCCAGCACGGCGGCCTAGTGTAGTGTGTTCCGGAGCAGGGAAAGAGAAGCATAGGCAGGGACAGTGACATTTATTTTTTTCTTGCTTAACCTGGATTCCTTTAGTTTAGGGAAAGAGAAGGATAGGTAGGGAGAGTGTCAGTGTGTTTTACTGTGCGAATCCTTGTTTCTTGGGACAGGGAAGGACAGTGAGGGAATTCTCCTTGTGCTATAGTGTGCTTTAAAAAAACATTTTTTCTAGGGACAGAAAACTATAGGTAGGGAGAGTGTCAGTGTGTTTTACTGTACGAATCCTTGTTTCTAGGGACAAAGAAGGAAAGTGAGGGAAATTCTCCTTGTGCTATAGTGTGCTTTAAAAAATCATTTTTTCTAGGGACAGAAAACTATAGGTAGGGAGAGTGTCAGTGTCTTTTACTGTGCAAATCCTTGTTTCTAGGGACAGGGAAGGACAGTGAGGGAATTCTCCTTGTGCTATAGTGTGCTTTAAAAAAACATTTTTTCTAGGGACAGAAAACTATAGGAAGGAAGAGTGTCAGTTTCTTTCACTGTGATAATCCTTGTTTCTAGGGACAAAGAAGGAAAGTGAGGGAAATTCTCCTTGTGCTATAGTGTGCTTTAAAAAAACATTTTTTCTAGGGACAGAAAACTATAGGTAGGAAGAGTGTCAGTTTCTTTCACTGTGATAATCCTTGTTTCTAGGGACAAGGGAAGGACAGTGAGGGAATTCTCCTTGTGCTATAGTGTGCTTTAAAAAAATATTTTTTCTAGGGACAGAAAACTATAGGTAGGAAGAGTGTCAGTTTCTTTCACTGTGATAATCCTTGTTTCTAGGGACAAAGAAGGAAAGTGAGGGAAATTCTCCTTGTGCTATAGTGTGCTTTAAAAAAACATTTTTTTCTAGGGACAGAAAACTATAGGTAGGGAGAGTGTCAGTGTGTTTTACTGTGCGAATCCTTGTTTCTAGGGACAGGGAAGGACAGTGAGGGAATTCTCCTTGTGCTATAGTGTGCTTTAAAAAAACATTTTTTCTAGGGACAGAAAACTATAGGAAGGAAGAGTGTCAGTTTCTTTCACTGTGATAATCCTTGTTTCTAGGGACAAAGAAGGAAAGTGAGGGAAATTCTCCTTGTGCTATAGTGTGCTTTAAAAAAACATTTTTTCTAGGGACAGAAAACTATAGGTAGGAAGAGTGTCAGTTTCTTTCACTGTGATAATCCTTGTTTCTAGGGACAAGGGAAGGACAGTGAGGGAATTCTCCTTGTGCTATAGTGTGCTTTAAAAAAACATTTTTTCTAGGGACAGAAAACTATAGGAAGGAAGAGTGTCAGTTTCTTTCACTGTGATAATCCTTGTTTCTAGGGACAAAGAAGGAAAGTGAGGGAAATTCTCCTTGTGCTATAGTGTGCTTTAAAAAAACATTTTTTCTAGGGACAGAAAACTATAGGTAGGAAGAGTGTCAGTTTCTTTCACTGTGATAATCCTTGTTTCTAGGGACAAAGAAGGAAAGTGAGGGAAATTCTCCTTGTGCTATAGTGTGCTTTAAAAAAACATTTTTTCTAGGGACAGAAAACTATAGGTAGGGAGAGTGTCAGTGTCTTTTACTGTGTGAATCCTTGTTTCTAGGGACAGGGAAGGACAGTGAGGGAATTCTCCTTGTGCTATAGTGTGCTTTAAAAAAACATTTTTTCTAGGGACAGAAAACTATAGGTAGGGAGAGTGTCAGTGTGTTTTACTGTGCGAATCCTTGTTTCTAGGGACAGGGAAGGACAGTGAGGGAATTCTCCTTGTGCTATAGTGTGCTTTAAAAAAACATTTTTTCTAGGAACAGAAAACTATAGGAAGGAAGAGTGTCAGTTTCTTTCACTGTGATAATCCTTGTTTCTAGGGACAAAGAAGGAAAGTGAGGGAAATTCTCCTTGTGCTATAGTGTGCTTTAAAAAAACATTTTTTCTAGGGACAGAAAACTATAGGTAGGAAGAGTGTCAGTTTCTTTCACTGTGATAATCCTTGTTTCTAGGGACAAGGGAAGGACAGTGAGGGAATTCTCCTTGTGCTATAGTGTGCTTTAAAAAAACATTTTTTCTAGGGACAGAAAACTATAGGAAGGAAGAGTGTCAGTTTCTTTCACTGTGATAATCCTTGTTTCTAGGGACAAAGAAGGAAAGTGAGGGAAATTCTCCTTGTGCTATAGTGTGCTTTAAAAAAACATTTTTTCTAGGGACAGAAAACTATAGGTAGGAAGAGTGTCAGTTTCTTTCACTGTGATAATCCTTGTTTCTAGGGACAAAGAAGGAAAGTGAGGGAAATTCTCCTTGTGCTATAGTGTGCTTTAAAAAAACATTTTTTCTAGGGACAGAAAACTATAGGTAGGGAGAGTGTCAGTGTCTTTTACTGTGTGAATCCTTGTTTCTAGGGACAGGGAAGGACAGTGAGGGAATTCTCCTTGTGCTATAGTGTGCTTTAAAAAAACATTTTTTCTAGGGACAGAAAACTATAGGTAGGAAGAGTGTCATTTTCTTTCACTGTGATAATCCTTGTTTCTAGGGACAAAGAAGGAAAGTGAGGGAATTCTCCTTGTGCTATAGTGTGCTTTAAAAAAACATTTTTTCTAGGGACAGAAAACTATAGGTAGGAAGAGTGTCAGTTTCTTTCACTGTGATAATCCTTGTTTCTAGGGACAAAGAAGGAAAGTGAGGGAAATTCTCCTTGTGCTATAGTGTGCTTTAAAAAAACATTTTTTCTAGGGACAGAAAACTATAGGTAGGGAGAGTGTCAGTGTCTTTTACTGTGCGAATCCTTGTTTCTAGGGACAGGGAAGGACAGTGAGGGAATTCTCCTTGTGCTATAGTGTGCTTTAAAAAAACATTTTTTCTAGGGACAGAAAACTATAGGAAGGAAGAGTGTCAGTTTCTTTCACTGTGATAATCCTTGTTTCTAGGGACAAAGAAGGAAAGTGAGGGAATTCTCCTTGTGCTATAGTGTGCTTTAAAAAAACATTTTTTCTAGGGACAGAAAACTATAGGTAGGAAGAGTGTCAGTTTCTTTCACTGTGATAATCCTTGTTTCTAGGGACAAAGAAGGAAAGTGAGGGAAATTCTCCTTGTGCTATAGTGTGCTTTAAAAAAACATTTTTTCTAGGGACAGAAAACTATAGGTAGGGAGAGTGTCAGTGTCTTTTACTGTGCGAATCCTTGTTTCTAGGGACAAGGGAAGGACAGTGAGGGAATTCTCCTTGTGCTATAGTGTGCTTTAAAAAAACATTTTTTCTAGGGACAGAAAACTATAGGAAGGAAGAGTGTCAGTTTCTTTCACTGTGATAATCCTTGTTTCTAGGGACAAAGAAGGAAAGTGAGGGAAATTCTCCTTGTCCTATAGTGTGCTTTAAAAAAACTTTTTTTCTAGGGACAGAAAACTATAGGTAGGAAGAGTGTCAGTTTCTTTCACTGTGATAATCCTTGTTTCTAGGGACAAAGAAGGAAAGTGAGGGAATTCTCCTTGTGCTATAGTGTGCTTTAAAAAAACATTTTTTCTAGGGACAGAAAACTATAGGTAGGAAGAGTGTCAGTTTCTTTCACTGTGATAATCCTTGTTTCTAGGGACAAAGAAGGAAAGTGAGGGAAATTCTCCTTGTGCTATAGTGTGCTTTAAAAAAACATTTTTTCTAGGGACAGAAAACTATAGGTAGGGAGAGTGTCAGTGTCTTTTACTGTGCGAATCCTTGTTTCTAGGGACAGGGAAGGACAGTGAGGGAATTCTCCTTGTGCTATAGTGTGCTTTAAAAAAACATTTTTTCTAGGGACAGAAAACTATAGGAAGGAAGAGTGTCAGTTTCTTTCACTGTGATAATCCTTGTTTCTAGGGACAAAGAAGGAAAGTGAGGGAAATTCTCCTTGTCCTATAGTGTGCTTTAAAAAAACATTTTTTCTAGGGACAGAAAACTATAGGTAGGAAGAGTGTCAGTTTCTTTCACTGTGATAATCCTTGTTTCTAGGGACAAGGGAAGGACAGTGAGGGAATTCTCCTTGTGCTATAGTGTGCTTTAAAAAAACATTTTTTCTAGGGACAGAAAACTATAGGTAGGAAGAGTGTCAGTTTCTTTCACTGTGATAATCCTTGTTTCTAGGGACAAAGAAGGAAAGTGAGGGAAATTCTCCTTGTGCTATAGTGTGCTTTAAAAAAACATTTTTTCTAGGGACAGAAAACTATAGGTAGGGAGAGTGTCAGTGTCTTTTACTGTGCGAATCCTTGTTTCTAGGGACAAGGGAAGGACAGTGAGGGAATTCTCCTTGTGCTATAGTGTGCTTTAAAAAAACATTTTTTCTAGGGACAGAAAACTATAGGAAGGAAGAGTGTCAGTTTCTTTCACTGTGATAATCCTTGTTTCTAGGGACAAAGAAGGAAAGTGAGGGAAATTCTCCTTGTGCTATAGTGTGCTTTAAAAAAACATTTTTTCTAGGGACAGAAAACTATAGGTAGGAAGAGTGTCAGTTTCTTTCACTGTGATAATCCTTGTTTCTAGGGACAAGGGAAGGACAGTGAGGGAATTCTCCTTGTGCTATAGTGTGCTTTAAAAAAACATTTTTTCTAGGGACAGAAAACTATAGGTAGGAAGAGTGTCAGTTTCTTTCACTGTGATAATCCTTGTTTCTAGGGACAAAGAAGGAAAGTGAGGGAAATTCTCCTCGTGCTATAGTGTGCTTTAAAAAAACATTTTTTCTAGAGACAGAAAACTATAGGTAGGAAGAGTGTCAGTTTCTTTCACTGTGATAATCCTTGTTTCTAGGGACAGGGAAGGACAGTGAGGGAAATTCTCCTTGTGCTATAGTGTGCTTTAAAAAAACTTTTTTTCTAGGGACAGAAAACTATAGGTAGGAAGAGTGTCAGTTTCTTTCACTGTGATAATCCTTGTTTCTAGGGACAAAGAAGGAAAGTGAGGGAAATTCTCCTTGTGCTATAGTGTGCTTTAAAAAATCATTTTTTCTAGGGACAGAAAACTATAGGTAGGGAGAGTGTCAGTGTCTTTTACTGTGCGAATCCTTGTTTCTAGGGACAGGGAAGGACAGTGAGGGAATTCTCCTTGTGCTATAGTGTGCTTTAAAAAAACATTTTTTCTAGGGACAGAAAACTATAGGAAGGAAGAGTGTCAGTTTCTTTCACTGTGATAATCCTTGTTTCTAGGGACAAAGAAGGAAAGTGAGGGAAATTCTCCTTGTGCTATAGTGTGCTTTAAAAAAACATTTTTTCTAGGGACAGAAAACTATAGGTAGGAAGAGTGTCAGTTTCTTTCACTGTGATAATCCTTGTTTCTAGGGACAAAGAAGGAAAGTGAGGGAATTCTCCTTGTGCTATAGTGTGCTTTAAAAAAACATTTTTTCTAGGGACAGAAAACTATAGGTAGGAAGAGTGTCAGTTTCTTTCACTGTGATAATCCTTGTTTCTAGGGACAAAGAAGGAAAGTGAGGGAAATTCTCCTTGTGCTATAGTGTGCTTTAAAAAAACATTTTTTCTAGGGACAGAAAACTATAGGTAGGGAGAGTGTCAGTGTCTTTTACTGTGCGAATCCTTGTTTCTAGGGACAGGGAAGGACAGTGAGGGAATTCTCCTTGTGCTATAGTGTGCTTTAAAAAAACATTTTTTCTAGGGACAGAAAACTATAGGAAGGAAGAGTGTCAGTTTCTTTCACTGTGATAATCCTTGTTTCTAGGGACAAAGAAGGAAAGTGAGGGAAATTCTCCTTGTGCTATAGTGTGCTTTAAAAAAACATTTTTTCTAGGGACAGAAAACTATAGGTAGGAAGAGTGTCAGTTTCTTTCACTGTGATAATCCTTGTTTCTAGGGACAAGGGAAGGACAGTGAGGGAATTCTCCTTGTGCTATAGTGTGCTTTAAAAAAACATTTTTTCTAGGGGCAGAAAACTATAGGTAGGAAGAGTGTCAGTTTCTTTCACTGTGATAATCCTTGTTTCTAGGGACAAAGAAGGAAAGTGAGGGAAATTCTCCTTGTCCTATAGTGTGCTTTAAAAAAACATTTTTTCTAGGGACAGAAAACTATAGGTAGGGAGAGTGTCAGTGTCTTTTACTGTGCGAATCCTTGTTTCTAGGGACAGGGAAGGACAGTGAGGGAAATCTCCTTGTGCTATAGTGTGCTTTAAAAAAACATTTTTTCTAGGGACAGAAAACTATAGGAAGGAAGAGTGTCAGTTTCTTTCACTGTGATAATCCTTGTTTCTAGGGACAAAGAAGGAAAGTGAGGGAAATTCTCCTTGTGCTATAGTGTGCTTTAAAAAAACATTTTTTCTAGGGACAGAAAACTATAGGTAGGAAGAGTGTCAGTTTCTTTCACTGTGATAATCCTTGTTTCTAGGGACAAGGGAAGGACAGTGAGGGAATTCTCCTTGTGCTATAGTGTGCTTTAAAAAAATATTTTTTCTAGGGACAGAAAACTATAGGTAGGAAGAGTGTCAGTTTCTTTCACTGTGATAATCCTTGTTTCTAGGGACAAAGAAGGAAAGTGAGGGAAATTCTCCTTGTGCTATAGTGTGCTTTAAAAAAACATTTTTTCTAGGGACAGAAAACTATAGGTAGGGAGAGTGTCAGTGTGTTTTACTGTGCGAATCCTTGTTTCTAGGGACAGGGAAGGACAGTGAGGGAATTCTCCTTGTGCTATAGTGTGCTTTAAAAAAACATTTTTTCTAGGGACAGAAAACTATAGGAAGGAAGAGTGTCAGTTTCTTTCACTGTGATAATCCTTGTTTCTAGGGACAAAGAAGGAAAGTGAGGGAAATTCTCCTTGTGCTATAGTGTGCTTTAAAAAAACATTTTTTCTAGGGACAGAAAACTATAGGTAGGAAGAGTGTCAGTTTCTTTCACTGTGATAATCCTTGTTTCTAGGGACAAGGGAAGGACAGTGAGGGAATTCTCCTTGTGCTATAGTGTGCTTTAAAAAAACATTTTTTCTAGGGACAGAAAACTATAGGTAGGAAGAGTGTCAGTTTCTTTCACTGTGATAATCCTTGTTTCTAGGGACAAAGAAGGAAAGTGAGGGAAATTCTCCTTGTTCTATAGTGTGCTTTAAAAAAACATTTTTTCTAGGGACAGAAAACTATAGGTAGGGAGAGTGTCAGTGTCTTTTACTGTGCGAATCCTTGTTTCTAGGGACAGGGAAGGACAGTGAGGGAATTCTCCTTGTGCTATAGTGTGCTTTAAAAAAACATTTTTTCTAGGGACAGAAAACTATAGGAAGGAAGAGTGTCAGTTTCTTTCACTGTGATAATCCTTGTTTCTAGGGACAAAGAAGGAAAGTGAGGGAAATTCTCCTTGTGCTATAGTGTGCTTTAAAAAAACATTTTTTCTAGGGACAGAAAACTATAGGTAGGAAGAGTGTCAGTTTCTTTCACTGTGATAATCCTTGTTTCTAGGGACAAAGAAGGAAAGTGAGGGAAATTCTCCTTGTGCTATAGTGTGCTTTAAAAAAACATTTTTTCTAGGGACAGAAAACTATAGGTAGGAAGAGTGTCAGTTTCTTTCACTGTGATAATCCTTGTTTCTAGGGACAGGGAAGGACAGTGAGGGAAATTCTCCTTGTGCTATAGTGTGCTAAAGCATTCCTCATCAACCATCTTTGAAATCCTTGTTTTTTTGGACAGTCAGGGAAATTGTCGTTGTGATATTCTGTGCAAAAGCAATCATCCTCAACCATATTTAGAAATCCTTAAGTAAAGGGACAGAGAAGGACACCTGAAGGTAGCCCTTATTGCTTTTTTCCCATCTCCCTGCAGGCCATCTATTAGAATGTCTGGAAGGCAAACAAGGAGAGGCAGACAGTCAGGAGGCAATAAAAGAGGGCAAGCAGGCTCTGTGTCTGGGGGCAACAGTGCTGGTCGTGGACGCGGTGCATTGTCATCAGCACATGGCCATGGGACACGCTTGTCCTTCTTTTCGGCAGCTGGACATGTTGAGCCACATCATGCCGAAGACTTGGTAGAGTGGATGACCAAGCCCTCCTCCTCCTCCTCATCCTCTCTCACCCAGGCTCAGGGTACTGGAAAAGCAGCTGCCAAAGCGTCCTCTTCCCTGGTATCAATGTCAGACTCATCATCAGTCACTCCTTCCCTAGACCCACCATGTCCTCCTCCTGAGGAGTCCCCCGAACTGTTTGAGCACAGTGTTGGGTACATGCTCCAGGAGGATGCCCAGCGTTTCGAAGGGTCTGATGATGAAACCCAGCTACAGGAAGGCAGTAGCGTGAGAGCAGACAGAGGGGATGCTCAAGAAGGACACCAATCTGGCAGTCATGTTCCAGCAGCTGCAGCATACTGCCAGATTGGCTCCAGTGATGAGGAGGGAGGGGATGATGAGGTCACTGACTCCACGTGGGTGCCTAATAGGAGAGAGGAGGAGGAGGAGGATGAGGAGGAGGCACATCTCCAACGAGGCAGGATGCCCTTTGGTGGCCAGCGTAAGGGCAGTACACCGACGGAATCACACCGCAGAGCTCCGCCTGTGCAGGGCGCTGCCTCTGCCCGTCATTCAAAAAGTTCTTTGGTGTGGGCCTTTTTTGAGGCTAGTGCATCAGATCGCACAGCTGCTGTTTGCAACATATGTCTCAAGCGTATATCGCGTGGCCAAAACATCAGCCGCTTGGGTACCACATGCCTGACCAGACATATGTTGACCTGCCATGCAGCTCGTTGGCAAGCCTACCTCAAAGACCCACACCAAAGAACAAAGCGGACCTCTCCTTGCACCGCATCAGCTGGGATCTCCAACCCCACTATAACTTCAGTCCTCTCTGAAACATGCACTGAGAGGAACGAAGGTGTAGAATTAGGTGTGTCACAGCCAAGTACTTGCGGCCACTCTGCTAGCAGTACACCGACGTCCGATTCTAGCAGGCAAATTTCCCTGCCCCAGCTGCTGGACCGTCGAAAGAAGTTCACTCCCAGCCATCCACATGCCCAGCGGTTGAATGCTAGCTTGGCTAAATTGCTAGCGCTTCAACTGCTGCCTTTTCAGTTGGTAGACTCGGCCCCCTTCCGTGAGTTTGTGCAATGTGCGGTTCCTCAGTGGCAGGTTCCCAAACGCCACTTTTTCTCACGGAAGGCTATTCCGGCTCTCTACCGGCATGTGGAAGGCAATGTCTTGGCCTCGCTGGACAGGGCGGTCAGCGGTAAGGTGCATATTACCGCTGACTCATGGTCCAGCAGGCATGGACAGGGACGTTACCTTTCTTTCACGGCCCATTGGGTCACTCTTTTGGCAGCTGGGAAGGATGCAGGACAAGGTGCAGTAGTGTTGGAGGTTGTTCCACCGCCACGCCTCCAAAATGCTACTACTGGTTGTGACACACCTCTTTCCTCCACCCCCTCCTCTTCTTCTTCCTCCATGGCCTCTTCCTGTGGTTTGTCCTCGGAACCAGCGGTGCTCCGTAGGCGTTCAAGGGGCTACGCAAGTATGCAGGCAAAAAGATGCCATGCCGTGCTTGCGCTGGTGTGTTTGGGGGACAGAAGCCACACTGGGGCAGAGGTCCTGTCTGCTCTGCAGGGCCAGGCCGAGAGGTGGTTGACGCCACGCCAGCTTAAGCCAGGAATGGTGGTTTGCGACAATGGCACCAACCTCCTCTCCGCCCTCCGACAGGGACAACTGACCCATGTGCCCTGTGTGGCTCACGTCCTTAACCTGGTGGTGCAGCGGTTCTTGGGCAGGTACCCGGGCTTACAGGATGTCCTGAGGCAGGCCAGGAAAGTCTGTGTGCATTTCCGCAGATCTTATAATGCCAGTGCTCGCCTGGCTGAGCTGCAAAAGGAGTTGAACCTGCCCAAGAACCGCCTTATATGTGACATGCCCACCAGGTGGAACTCAACGTTGGCCATGCTGTAGCGGCTGCACACGCAGCAGAGGGCCATCAATGAGTACCTGTGCGACTACGGCACCAGGACAGGGTCAGGGGAGCTTGTTTTTTTTTCTCCACGCCAGTGGGGCATGATCAGGGATGCATGCACTGTCCTGGCACCATTTGAGGAGGCCACGAGGATGGTGAGCAGTGACAGTGCATGCATCAGTGACACTGTACCTCTTGTCCACCTGTTGGAGCACACGCTGCGTGGAATAATGGACAGGGCACTTGAGGCAGAACAGAGGCAAGAAGAGGAGGACTTCCTTGCCTCTCAAGGCCCCCTTTACCCAGACAGTGTTCCTTCTGTCCCACCCATTGCACAGGAAGAGGAGGAGGAGGAGGAGGAGGAGGAGGAGGATTGTGTCAGCATGGAGGTGGAGGCTGGCACTCAGCATCATCAGCAGCAGTCTTTTAGGGATGATTTACAGTCCCAAGAAACCAGTGGACTTGTACGTGGCTGGGAGGAGGTGGCTGCGGATCATGTCGTCCTTAGTGACCCAGAGGACTCCGGAGCGAATGCCTCAGCAAACCTACGCTGCATGGCCTCCCTGATCCTGCAAAGTCTGCGGAAGGATCCTCGTATTCTTCGGATCAAGGAGAGGGACCATTACTGGCTGGCCACTCTCCTTGATCCACGGTACAAGGGTAAGGTTGCGGACCTTATGTTACCGTCGCAGAGGGAGCAGAGGATGAGACAACTCCGGGAGGCCTTGCAGAAAGGTCTGTGCAACGCGTTCCCAGAGACTGGGAGGTTACAAACTCCTGGTCCTGGACAACGAGTTGCTGAGGCTTCGGCCAGTCAAAGAAGGAGCGGTGGGGAAGGTGGCCGTCTGACCGATGCGTCAAGACAATTCTTTAGTCCGCAGCCCCAAAGTATGATCGGTTCCAGCAACCATCGCCAGCGTCTGATAAACATGGTGCAGGAATATCTAGGGGCAAGGTCAGACTTGGACACCTTCCCCACCGAAAATCCTCTGGCTTACTGGGTCTTGAGGATGGATCACTGGCCAGAGCTTGCACAGTATGCAATTGAGCTACTGGCCTGTCCTGCATCCAGCGTTCTTTCAGAACGCACATTCAGTGCTGCTGGAGGATTTGTCACGGATCACAGGGTGCGCCTGTCCACCGACTCGGTTGATCGACTGACTTTCATCAAGATGAACCAGTCTTGGATCACCACCAGCTACCACACACCTGATGCTGATATAACAGACTAATTGATTTTAACATGTCACATCCCTTCAAGACTGATGCTGATGCTGAGTGCCTGTGCTGTTATGTTGACTGGCTATCCTCCTCCTCTGAGTCCTCAATGATACGATTGATGATGATAGCTTGGAAGATCATTATTGTTTATGGGTGCCGCCACCAGTGGCTAAGGCCCAATTTTTCAGCCCCTGTTTTACAGGGGCGTGTAATTACAATTTTTTTAGCAATAATTTGCCATAGGGCTCATTGCTGTGCTCCAAGTACAGTATCTGTGAGGGGTTGGAGTGTTGTGGCACCAGTGCCTAAGGCCCAATTTTTCAGCCCCTGTTTAACAGGGGCGTGTCATTACAATTTTTGAAGCAATACTTTGCAACAGGGCTCATTGCTGTGCTCCAAGTACAGTATCTGTGAGGGGTTGTAGTGTTGTGCCACCAGTGCCTAAGGCCCAATTTTTCAGCCCCTGTTCAACAGGGGCATGCAATTACAATTCTTGATCTATTAATTCACAGCAGGGCCCATTGCTGCACCCACCAAGAGTAACTCTGAGGGCTTACAGTGTTGTGGCAACGCCACCACCACCACCACCACCACGAAAGGCCCAATTTTTCAGCCCCTGTTCAACAGGGGCATGCAATTACAATTCTTGATCTAATAATTCACAGCAGGGCCCATTGCTGCACCCACCAAGAGTAACTCTGAGGGCTTACAGTGTTGTGGCAACGCCACCACCACCACCACCACGAAAGGCCCAATTTTTCAGCCCCTGTTCAAAAGGGGCATGTAATTACAATTCTTGATCTAATAATTCACAGCAGGGCCCATTGCTGCACCCACCAAGAGTAACTCTGAGGGCTTACAGTGTTGTGGCAACACCACCACCACCACCACCACCATGAAAGGCCCAATTTTTCAGCCCCTGTTCAACAGGGGCATGCAATTACAATTCTTGATCTAATAATTCACAGCAGGGCCCATTGCTGCACCCACCAAGAGTAACTCTGAGGGCTTACAGTGTTGTGGCAACGCCACCACCACCACCACCACGAAAGGCCCAATTTTTCAGCCCCTGTTCAAAAGGGGCATGTAATTACAATTCTTGATCTAATAATTCACAGCAGGGCCCATTGCTGCACCCACCAAGAGTAACTCTGAGGGCTTACAGTGTTGTGGCAACACCACCACCACCACCACCACCACGAAAGGCCCAATTTTTCAGCCCCTGTTCAACAGGGGCATGCAATTACAATTCTTGATCTAATAATTCACAGCAGGGCCCATTGCTGCACCCACCAAGAGTAACTCTGAGGGCTTACAGTGTTGTGGCAACGCCACCACCACCACCACCACCACCACGAAAGGCCCAATTTTTCAGCCCCTGTTCAAAAGGGGCATGTAATTACAATTCTTGATCTAATAATTCACAGCAGGGCCCATTGCTGCACCCACCAAGAGTAACTCTGAGGGCTTACAGTGTTGTGGCAACGCCACCACCACCACCACCACGAAAGGCCCAATTTTTCAGCCCCTGTTCAAAAGGGGCATGTAATTACAATTCTTGATCTAATAATTCACAGCAGGGCCCATTGCTGCACCCACCAAGAGTAACTGTCAGGGGTTACAGTGTTGTGGCACCAGCACCACCATCAAAGGCCCAATTTTTACTACCACTGTTCAACAATTATATGTAATTAAAATTCCTGATATAATAGTTGACAGCAGGGCGTTCCAGCACCAACCAAGAGTAACTGTGAGTGCTTACAGTGTTGTGCCAACACCAACAACTAAGGGGCCTATTTCTGCAGAGTATATACGGCAGGTCCCTACTTTCAAACATCCAACTTACAAACGACTCCTACTTGCAAACGCAAGAAGACAACAGGAAGTGAGAGGAAATCTACCACTAGGAAGGAAAACTCTCTCCTGTAAGAATTAATATGGGAGAAAGGTGTCTCCTCTGTACTGATGCTTTATCAGCAATCCTTGTTTCAAGAAAAACACTACATTTCAAAAACAGTTGTCATTGGGACGGAAAGTGAGGTGAAATGTTCTGAACAGGGGCACAGACAGCAAAACAAATGTTACAGGGGTGATAACCCTTACCTATGTTTTCCAAAAAGTTTAAAAATAGATTTTTGGGCTGGAGCTACACTTCAACAATGTACCTGTTCAAAATTACAAACAGATTCTACATAAGAACAAACCTACAGTCCCTGTCTTGTATGCACCGCCTGTATACGGCTGTTCAGAGTATATAGGGCCTTTTTTATTTTATGTGCGGGGTTCCCCTTAATATCCATACAAGACCCAAAGGGGCTGGTAATGGGCTGGGGTAGGGGGGGGGGGGTCATGGGGTAGCTATGCCATTTTTCTTAAAGATTTTCATCCATATTACCGGGACCAGACATTACATTAAAGCCGCAAGCAGTTTTAAATGGCTTTTTTTTCCTTTAGAAGTGTCATTTTGTGCAGGGACAGTTCTAAACACGGGAAACACGTGGCACTTCACAGGCATACTTTAGACACCCCCCAGGTACGATATTTAAAGGAATATTTGACTTTTTTTTTTTCACTTTATGCATCATTAAAATGACTGCTCCCGAAAAACGACCGTTTTTAAAACTTATTTTTGCATTGATACATGTCCCCTGGTGCACAACCCGGGTTCCCAAACCCTTTTTAGGACAATAACATGCATAATAGTTGTTATAATTAGCACTTTAGAATTCGAACGTTCGCATCCATTGTATTTAATAGGGTTCTAATGTTCGTACGAACTTTCGGTCCGTTCGCGGGTTCTGGTGCGAACCGAACCCGGGGGTGTTCGGCTCATCACTAGTGGGGAGCGGAGGAAGATCACTCCGCCAGGGAAGGGAAAGATACAGTATAAACAGACAGGCGGCTGGCCGGGACTTGAGCCAAGGCAGAAGAACATGCGAGCGGAGCTGAATGGGAATGCACCCGAAACGGAAGAAATATTCCCTCCGCTTCGACCAGCACATGATCATTAGAAAGGGGCACAGATAATGGGAAAAAATACACCCCCATCAGCTAGTAGGAGCGGGGGTGTGCAATTTAGATATTTTTTTTCAATTCTGCACTGTCTTTGAAATTGCCCCAGTCCCTGTTCAAATCCAATCCGGGGACAAAACCGGGGACAGACTTGGTCCGGGGACAGTGTCCTTAATCCGGGGACTGTCCCCTGAAACCAGGGATGTCTTATCACCCTACCCTATATCCCTACAAATCGTGGGGTAGGGATCCGCAGGAGGAACCACATAGTGAGGTGGGGGACACTCTGGTGTGTTGCAGTAACGCATGTGGTGTGTTGCAGTTGCAGTAACATTACATGCATTAGCACATTGCAGTACCATTTATTTTAACCACTTAAGGACCGGGCCTATTTTACAGACTCAGCGCTTACAAGTTAAAATCGTTGTTTTTGTTGCTAGAAAATTACTTAGAACCACCAAACATTAAATCTTTTTTTTCAGACACCTTAGAGAATAAAATGGCGGCCGTTACAATACTTTATGTCACACCCTATTTGCGCAGCGGTCTTACAAGCGCACTTTTTTGGGGAAAAAAATACACTTTTTTGAATTAAAAAATAACACAACAGTAAAGTTAGCCCAATTTTTTTTTTTCATACTGTTAAAGATAATGTTACGCCGAGTAAATTGATACCCAACGTGTCACGCTTCAAAATTGCGCCCGCTAGTGGAATGGCGACAAAGTTTTACCCTTATGCCCTGTACACATGATAGAAATTTCCGATGAAAAAAGTCAGACGGAGGGTTTTTTCATTGGAAATTCCGACCGTGTGTGGGCCCCATCGGAGAAATTCCGATGAATTCCATCGGAATTTTCAATTTTTTTCAGATGAAATTCCGTCAGAATTCCGATGGAAGTTTGATCTAAAAAAGGTCCGATCGTGTGTACGGGGCATTAGAAATCTCCATAGGCGACGTTTAAAAATGTCTACAGATTACCAGTTTTGAGTTACAGAGGAGGTCTAGGGCTAGAATTATTAGACTGGTTTCCCCAAGGGTTTTTTTTTAGCAGCTAGATATTCCAATCAAAGTACTTTGGTTTTTGATTTTTAGTAAAATCTTTATAAATCTCTTGATAAAGATTTGACAAAAAAATCTAAAACTAAAGTACTTTGATTGGAATATCTAGCTGCTAAATAATCCCTTGGGAAAACCAGTAGGCTTGTGCAATTAGTTTTGTAACGAATCGAAATTCGTACGAATTTAGCAACTTTCGGACATTCGGAAGCATTCGAATTTCCGAACAAAGCAATTACGAATAAAACCGAATCCGAAATAAATTATATCGCAAATAGCGAATGCCTTCGGCATAATCCGAAAAAAGTTACGAATGTACGAATCCATTCGAAGCACAATAACACTCCGCTCTGCTCTCTGCTTCTCCCTCACCGTGCCGAACTCCCTCTCAAAATGGTGTACAGGAGGCGGAGGCTATAGCCGCATGTAAAAAACGAAAGTAAAATACGAGATTTCGAATCGTTACAAATAACCGCGATGTATTTAGAAAAGTACAAATCCATTCGAAGCAGGTTAGGCATAATAGGCAGCGCCGTTGTGAGAGAGACACGGAAAATTGCGAATCAACAAACCAAAAAATAGTTACGAAAGTAGGAGTCGTGTCCAGAATCAACGAAAAACAATGTACTCTACCAAAAGTACGAATTATAAATCAACTAAAAATAAGGCTTATGCCGCGTACACACGACCGTTTTTCATGACGAGAAAAATGCAATTTTTTTAGATTGGTCGTGAAAACCGGTCGTGTGTAGGCTCCATAGCATTTTTCTCGACGAGAAAACTGCCCGAAAAAAAATTAGAACCTGCTCTACTTTTTCTCGTCGTTTTTCACGTCGTTCTTTTTCACGTCGTGAAAAACAGTCGTGTGTACACTTTTATGAGGGGAAAAAAAAACGTGCATGCTCAGAATCAAGTATGAGACGGGAGAGCTCGTTCTGGTAAAACTAGCGTTCGGAATGGAGATAGCAGATTCGTCACGCTGTAACGGACTGAAGAGCACGAGGCAGAAAAGCGCGAATCGTCTCTCACCAAACTTTACTAACACGAGGATCAGCAAATGCAGCCCAAGGTGTGGCGCCATCCGAATGGAACTTCCCCTTTATAGTGCCGTCGTACGTGTTGGACGTCAACCGCGCTTTGCTTGAGCGTTTTTTTTTCCTGAACGTGTGTATGCAAGGCAGGCTTGAGAGGAATCACAACGAATCACGTTGAGAAAAACTTTGTTTTTTTGCATGACAGGAAAAGCGGTCGCGGCATTACATTAATACGAATCATTCCGTTTCAATGAAAAATGGCGCTTGCGAAAATACGAATTAGTCCGAACACGAAAAATCCCGTTTAGCAAAATTACAAATGATTGCAAATTAACAGGACCGAAAAGAAACGAAACAAAACCAATTTTTCCGATGTGCGCAAGTCTAGAAACCAGTCTATTTTTTGTACTTTTCTGGGGTGTGCAGCCTCAGACTCTGCAATATGTGTTTTTCTATTCATATGGCTAGAATTATTGCTCTCACTCTAACAATCTCGGCGCTACCTCACATGTGTGGTTTGAACATCGTTTTTATATGCGGGCGCGACTTACGTGTGTGTTCACTTCTTATTTATTTTACTTTTTATTTTATTTTATTATTTTTACACCGTCATTTAAAAAAAATAAAATATGTGGGTCACTTTTATTCCTATTACAAGGAATGTAAACATTCTATGTAACAGATAAAAGCATGACAGGACCTCTTAAATATGAGATCTGGGGGGTAAAAAATACCTCAAATTTCATATTTACACTAAAATGCAATAAAACAAACAAAAAAAAAATGTTATTTGAAAAAATCAAAAAAATTCACCTTTAAGAGCTAAGGGCGGAAGTGACGTTTGATGTCACTTCCGCTCTCCAATGCTATGGAGCCGAGTGGGGGCCATCTTCCTCTCACTCGGCACCCAGGCTCAGAGCAGAGAGCAGTCACATCCAACTCCGCCACTACTGGCGGCTCCGGTAAGCGGCGGAGACGACCGCAGCGCCGCGGGAGGGCCCCCCGATAAAAGTGATCTTGCGGCGAATCCGCTGCAGAGACCACTTTTATCTTGTAGCGGACTGCCCGCTGAAGAAAAGGATACTGAGGTTATGGCAGCTAGCTGCTACCATAACAACGATATTCCACTTCGAACTGCCGGCGTATAATGACGGTTAAATGGCACTCCAATGCAGTAAGGCAATGCAGCTCTGACACAGCTCTGGGAATCCATAACCCCGTCCCTGAGGATCCTTCATTGGCTAACCATAAAGGATCGGGTCACTTTCAAGACCCTCTGCCTCACCCACAAATGCACACAAGGAAACGCGCCTCAATATTTATGCGAGAAAATAAAACACTACTCACCCAATCGCATTCTCCGATCAACTAACCAAAACCTCCTCCACATCCCCAAGTCCTGCTATAAATCGAAGGGAGAACGAAGATTTGCAGTCCAAGGACCACGGCTTTGGAACGCTCTACCCACAAACATCCGCATGGAAGAAAACCACCGGGCCTTCAGGAAATAACTTAAGACCCACCTCTTCTGAAGGATCGGGACGACACTGAATGGAAATAAGCGCCTTGAGGCGATTTAGTTTGCATTTGTAGCGCTATACAAGTTACTCACTCACACACCAACATTGCTGAGCATCACGAAAACCTGTCAGGGACGTGCTGGCCATAATGCAACCAAAGCTCTGAGGCAAAGGTGAATGCGCACAAATATTCGCACGCAGAGGTTAACGGTTGTGGTGCACTGTATAGGGCAATATGCTGTGTGGCCATTTTGAGCTTTGTGACATGGGGCATTATCCTGCTGGGAGGAGCCATCAGAAGATGGGGGACACTGTAGTCATAAAGGGATGGACATGGTCAGCAACAATACTCAGGTAGGCCGTGGTGTTTAATCGATGCTCAATTGGTACTAAGGGGCCCAAAGTGTGCCAAGAAAATATCCCCCCCACCATTACACCACAACCACCAGCCTGAACCGGTGATACAAGGCAGGATGGATCCATGCTTTTTATGTTGTTTACACCAAATTCTGACCCTACAATCTGAATGTTGCGGCTGAAATCCAGACTCATCAGACCCGGCAACTTTTTCCAATCTTCTATTGTCCAATTTTGGTGATTCTGTGCCAATTGTAGCCTCAGTTTCCTGTTCTTAGCTGACAGGAGCGGCACCCGGTGTGGTCTTCTGCTGTTGTAGCCCATCTGCTTCAAGGTTGGATGTGTTGTGCGTTCGGAGATGGTATTCTGCATTTTTTTTTAGTAACTGTTGCCTTTCTATCATCTTGAACCAGTCTGCCCATTCTCCTCTGACCTCAACAAGGCATTTTCCTCCACACAACTGCCACTCACTGGATATTTTCTCTTTTTTGGACCATTCTCTGTAAACCCCGAGAGATAACATCCCCTAAGCTTGCACATAATGAAGTGGGGGGGGGGGGGGGGGCTGTTTGGCTCATTTGCCCTGGGCACTGGATGACCTTGTCCCTAAACTCAAAGGGGGATCCAAATATGAGCTGAAGGGATCCAGCTGCCCCTTGGGCAGAGTCATTATTTGAGGAAACATTTTCCATGAGCAAATCGATACCAAAAGATATTTGGGTCTGCTTTTTAATAGGATTTTTATCCCCGTGGGTTCGTTGAAATCTTCTGTGACAGATGTAATTACCAGTAAACCAGGGATAGACTCTTCTCTCATTGTAATCTTGACAAACCAATTTAAATTGATCACATTTATGCCACCTAACTTTTTCCTTACCGAGGGTAATATCTTTTCCAATCTTCTGTGGAGATAATATTCTCAGAAGCCGTATTCTCCAAAAAAGAGTCAACTTAAAAGTAGTTCAGTTGCACTTTAACTTCTTTAATAATGAGAAGAAAAAAATCAAGGCTGCTTTGATTAGCCACTCCTTCCACTTTTCACAAAACTATATGTAGCCAGGTCCTGGGTTTTACGACAAAATGGAGACAAAGACATTGCTCTGTATTCATTTTCTCTTTATTTGAGTTGTTAATGCTGAGCTGCAATATTCTCCCCAAGCCAGCAGGGGGAGAGCTAAGTCAATGCGAACCCATAGACTTCCATACAAGACATCTGGAATCTTGGGAGGTGTAGTTTGAGGTGGTGGCCATAAAATGAAACAACTGACTTTCTGAACTATATAAACAGGAAGTTACCGCGCTTGCACAATATATAAATACATAAAATACGTAAGCAGAAGCTCTAATGTGAGATACACACAAATTACAAATCAAAAGGAGCTGGGCTACCACTAATGCCTGTGACTAAATTGTATATATTGATCTCAGTGATTGAATGTCCATATAGAAATTCTAGTAGATGAACCAGTGAAGTGGTAAAGGTATGTGAATATTAATCGTGACAATCCATAAATAAATCACACAACACTGTGAGTACACCTCCACCACAAGAAAAACCTGCTTACTAGATGGCAAGCTTTAAGAGCTTGTGGCTTAAACCCAGCCAGGGCCCTTATCCTAAGGGGAAGACTGATGGCAACTTATGGAAGGATCTCACTCCAGGCGGGATGAAGCCAGAATGACGTCTCGCAAGGATCAGGGAGTCACCTCACCACTCAGAGGAAAAGTACCCAAAAAGAAAAACTCGCCATAGCCTAAAACCAACTAAACTTTAATAGTAAAAAGTGGCCCCTGAACGAAGTCATCTTCTGACGAAACACGTCGGGTGAAGGGACTGCTGACGTCACCACGTTGCTGTATACCGTAAGGACGGGTGGTTAATGCAAGCCGGCCAGCTTTTTATCTTTGCCTACATTTCTGCATCTTGCTGTAAGTGCATTACAACTTTTTAACTATTAAAGTTTAGTTGACTTTCTGAACTACTGGTCCCAATAGGCTGTGGAGGAGCCTAGGGGTCAATATATTATTTTTCCCAGGAAAAGCCCGCTTTGTTGGAATTGCAGGAGTCCACAGATTCAAACCTGTCTGCTGGAGCAGAAAACAGAGCCAGCCCTAAAGAGCCTGAGGAGGACAGTGATATCACCAAGGACCTAGTTGCATTATCAGCTTTATTGACCTTAGGGGATTGCTGCCGGTGAGTTCACCAGCCTCCTTCCTCTTGCAGAGTGGGTTGCAACCACACTGGAACCAGACTGAAGGGGCCCCTTCCACTGCCAAAAGCCTATCGTCACCTGTGGCAGTTGGTGAGAGGGCCTTCGGCCCGCATTGTACTGTCAGCATTAGTCAAGATACTGAGAGCAGAACATCTACACTACTGTTTCAATGCCCCTCTACTCTGTATCTCATTTGTCTTTAATGTCTCAGCGGCATTATTACTGACTCTAAACCAATTGTATTGCACCATTGCCATATCTGGTCTGATTTATTTCTCACATCAAAATCTACACTATATTGTCAAAAGTATTGGGACTCCTGCCTTTACAGACACATGAACTGTAATGGCATCCCAGTCTTAGTCCGTAGGGTTCAATACTGAGTTGGCCCACCCTTTGCCTCTATAACAGCTTCAACTCTTCTGGGAAGGCTGTCCACAAGGTTTAGGAGTGTGTCTATGGGAATGTTTGACCATTCTTCCAGAAGTCCATGTGTGAGGTCAGGCACTGGTGTTAGACGAGAAGGTCTGGCTCGCAGTCTCCGCTCTAAAAAAGTATTTGATTAAAAAAAAAAAAGACAGGAAGTATGTTACTGGCAGGATCACCAGGCGAATTAAAGGAAAAAAAAAGCCTAAGGCTGGGTTCACACCAGTGCGAATTGGATGCGTTTGCGGATGCAGGAGATTTTGACCAGCTCTCTATAGAGCCAGTTCACATATCTTCGTTGCGGCTCTGGTGCAAATTTGCACAGAGGTCCTGTGCGTCTTTTGGCCTGTTTCAGGTCTGAATTCAGCCAAAAATAAGGTCTGAAATCAGACCTGAAACGTTGAACGGGGACTCACAGGACCCCTGCTGGGAGCCGCATCGGTATTAGGTGTGAACCTAGCCTAAAAAAATAAAAATTTATGCGGCCACCACATCTAAGGACTGGTAAGCTGCAATATATACAATTTTGGGGTTTTGGGTTGCTAGGAGGGTGCTACAATTTTTTGGGGCAAACTATTTTTTAAAACCGCTTGTGTTGGAAGGCAGGGGGCTGGCAAACAAACTGATCTTCCATTGGACATGGAAGCAGTGGCATCGCTGGAGGGTGGGGTTGCGGGCCGCACCCAGGTTACAAGGGGTGACACCCGTGGGTAGTGGCACCACTAACACCACCCGCTGCCCTACACTGATCTGCCTCTCGGATCTACTCGTGGCTGTGTCCCTCAGTGGACCGAAGCCGCCTCCCCCTCCACTCTGTTTACATCGACACAGAAGGAGGAGGAGCCCTAGGGATGCACACCGATGTCCGCTGTGTATATCCGTCCGCGCTGTTCTGAGGTCTGTATACTACTATATGTAGATGAACATGTGCAGGGGGGGCACTATGGGAGTGAAGAC
The DNA here is from genome assembly GCA_029206835.1 of Rana muscosa. NCBI lineage: Eukaryota > Metazoa > Chordata > Amphibia > Anura > Ranidae > Rana > Rana muscosa. Next base: position 304,215,200 of record CM055123.1, on the reverse strand, counting down.
GGGGGTATATACTGATGGGGGGTCTGCACTGAGGGGGGTCTATACTGATGGGGGGTATGAACTGAGGGGGGTGTCTATACTGATGGGGGGGTCTGCACTGAGGGGGGTCTATACTGATGGGGATCTGCACTGAGGGGGGTCTATACTGATGGGGGAAGTCTATACTGATGGGGGGTCTGCACTGATGGAGGAGGGTCTGTACTGAGGGGGGCGGTCCATACTGATGAAGGGGGGTCTGTACTGGGGGAGGGGGGTCAGTACTTAGTGGGGGGTCTATACTGAGGAAAGGGGGTCTGTACTTAGTGAGGGGGTCTGTACTGAGGGGGGAGGGGTCTATACTGCGGGAGGGGATCTGTACTTAGTGGGGGGGGGGTCTATAGTTAGTGGCAGGGGGTCTGTACTGAGGGAGGGGGGTCTGTACTGAGGGGGGCGGTCCATACTGATGAAGGGGGGTCTGTACTGGGGGAGGGGGGTCAGTATTTAGTGGGGGGTCTATACTGGGGAAAGGGGGACTGTACTTAGTGAGGGGGTCTGTACTAAGGGGGGAGGGGTCTATACTGCGGGAGGGGGATCTGTACGTAGTGAGGGGTCTATAGTTAGTGGCAGGGGGTCTGTACTGAGGGAGGGGGGTCTGTACTGAGGGGGGACTATAGTTGGTGGTGGGGGGGTGACACCATTTTTTTCCGCACCAGGTGACACCAACCCTAGTGACGCCACTGCATGGAAGATCCACTTTAAATACAAAGAAGCAAAAATAACTATAACACGATCGGCATTTTTCTGTTCTCTCAAGTCCCAACACAGAAAACAGAGGTAAAGCTGCGATTTCTGAAGAAGTGTATAAAACTCATTAGCATTTGTTCCGTCCAGCACTGCCGGCCTTTGTCTGCCTTTCTGGTGGACGTTTCAAAGCTGCTTAGTTTGCTGTCTGTATTTCTTTCCTTCGGCCCGTCCTCACTTGCTCTTTGCGATTCCTTTGTCCCGGTCACCCCTCCATCCATTCTTCTGACTCCATTTGCGATATATCAGCGCGCCGCAGCACCGGGTGGCTTTTGGACTCCCTATACTCCAATAAATGCGACCATAAAAGGCCCGTGCATCACAAGAGCGGCAAATGGTGATTGAGATACCCCAGGACAAAGGAGCAGTTTTAATATTCATAGAGAGCCTGCGAAATGGTGCTGCCAGAAAAATTAAACGTTTGCCACCGTACGGCATTTCTGCACATTGAGGAGAAACAATGAGCGGCCTGATTTAGGAGAGGAGGGAAGCGTCCAAGAAACGTCTAAACCTCAGAAAGGAAACACATGGGCACAATGGGCAATGGGTTCTTCCATAACATGCCAAGAACCTTCAGTGTTACAATGTAACATTTTCTTACCACACGGCTAATTATATATATTTCTTTTTTTTTACTCAGCTGCCACTCAACAAAAATGGCAAATGGCATGGACGCACGTTGGGACTTTTGTATTTTGCTGGCACTGCCCTCTGCAAAGTTGAACGCAGGTTATCGTACACTGCCTTCAGTTTGGCACAAACCATTTACATCCTTTAATTGACGTTTACACTATTCCAAAGCGGGGGGAGATTACTACTTAAGCAAAATGAGAGACGCATTAATGCACTGAACATGTATTCTTCCTGATCTATTTTTTGCTTTTATACAACATTCAATAGAAGATTATAATAGTAACTGTTCACCGATGGCTAAGTATTCCCTTAAAAGAAAGAAAAAGAAAACTCACAAAACAACAAATTATTATTTTCCTTAACCACTTGCCAACCACAATACGTACAGTCAGGTCCATAAATATTGGAACATCAACACAATTCTAATCTTTTTGGCTCTATACACCACCACAATGGATTTGAAATGACACGAACAAGATGTGCTTTAACTGCAGACTTTCAGCTTTAATTTGAGGGTATTTACATCCAAATCAGGTGAACGGTGTAGCAATTACAACAGTTTGTATATGTGCTTCCCACTTTTTAAGGGACCAAAACTAATGGGACAATTGGCTGCTCAGCTGTTCAATGGCCAGGTGTGTGTTATTCCCTCGTTATCCCATTTACAAGGAACAGATAAAAGGTCCAAAATTCATTTCAAGTGTGCTATTTGCATTTGGAATCTGTTGCTGTCAACTCTCAATATGAGATCCAAAGAGCTGTCACTATCAGTGAAGCAAACCATTATTTGGCTGAAAAAACAAAACAAACCCATCAGAGGGATAGCAAAAACATTAGGTGTGGCCAAATCAACTGTTGGGAACATCCTTAAAAATAAAGAACGCACCTGTGAGCTCAGCAACACCAAAAGACCCGGAAGACCACGGAAAACAACTGTGGTGGATGGCCGAAGAATTCTTTCCCTGGTGAAGAAAACACCCTTCACAACAGTTGGCCAGATCAAGAACACTCTCCAGGAGGTAGGTGTATGTGTGTCAGATGAAGAACACTCTCCAGGAGGTAGGTGTATGTGTGTCAAAGTCACCAATCAAGAGAAGACTTCACCAGAGTGAATACAGAGGGTTCACCACAAGATGTAAACCATTGGTGAGCCTCAAAAACAGGAAGGCCGGATTAGAGTTTGCCAAACAACATCTAAAAAAGCCTTCACATTTCTGGAACAACATCCTATGGACAGATGAGACCAAGATCAACTTGTACCCGAGTGATGGGAAGAGAAGAGTATGGGGAAGGAAAGGAATTGCTCATGATCCAAAGCATACCACCTCATCTGTGAAGCATGGTGGTGGTAGTGTCATGGCGTGGGCATGTATGGCTGCCAATGGAACTGGTTCTCTTGTATTTATTGATGATGTGACTGCTGACAAAAGCAGCAGGATGATTCTGAAGTGTTTCGGGCAATATTATCTGCTCATATTCAGCCAAATGCTTCAGAACTCATTGGACGGCGCTTCACAGTGCAGATGGACAATGACCCGAAGCATACTTCGAAAGCAACCAAAGAGTTTTTTTAAGGGAAAGAAGTGGAATGTTATGCAATGACCAAGTCAATCACCTGACCTGAATCCGATTGAGCATTCATTTCACTTGCTGAAGACAAAACTGAAGGGAAAATGCCCCAAGAACAAGCAGGAACTGAAGACAGTTGCAGTAGAGGCCTGGCAGAGCATCACCAGGGATGAAACCCAGTGTCTGGTGATGTCATCGCGTTCCACACTTCAGGCTGTAATTGACTGCAAAGGATTTGCAACCAAATATTAAAAAGTGAAAGTTTAATTGATGATTTTTAATCTGTCCCATTACTTTTGGTCCCTTAAAAAGTGGGAGGCACATATACAAACTGTTGTAATTCCTACACTGTTCCCCTAATTTGGATGTAAATACCCTCAAATTAAATCTGAAAGTCTGCAGTTAAAGCACATCTTGTTCCTTTCATTTCAAATCCATTGTGTATAGAGCCAAAAAGAATAGAATTGTGTCGATGTCCAAATATTTATGGACCTGACTGTATATATACATTGCGGTTTGCCGGGGTTATGGCTGAAGCTATCAGCCAACACACCCTTTTCCTGTCTTTCTCATGAAAGTGAACTATCTCAAAGTGCTGGTAGGTCCTTCAAATAATATATCAGTGATAGAATTACAAAAGATCATACAAGCGTAGCGATACCCCATAGAGGGATGCTGGATTAAATTTGGGTCCTGCCGTTACCCCACATTTCACCGTCCCAGAACTAAGAGTCTATGTTAGGTCATTTTGAATAGATGTGATTGCCAGTCACTTCAATATTTTTCTCAACTGCTTTATTAAACAACTTCAGTAGCAGAAGGATAGAGGGTTAGGTGAAGTTCAGATACCTTAATGCAGATCACTGATGAGGTTCTTGAATCCAGAGGACAAACAGCTTTCTGTCTCTGGATCTTGCAACAACCGGGATAGGCCTCTCACACCGACCTAGCAGCCGGTATGAAGCACGGACAAGTCTCTGCCACAGATTTGGCAATCGATAAATGGAAACTCCTGGATAATCCTCTGCCACAGGATTGTGTAACCAGCAGTCATTCAGTTATAGAACAGCTGCACAGTACCAGATCCGTTAAGCCCTCCGGCAGTACTGTGAGGTAGGTTAACTTTGGTGCATCCTCCAAACTAGGGTGACCACGTGTCCCGGATTGCCCGGGACAGTCCCGCATTTTGCAGGTCTGTCCCGGGCACATTCATTCCAGGACAATACAGTGTCCCGGAATGAAACTGACTCAGCCACCCTCTGGGCCAATCTGATGCCCCCTAAAAAGGGCCGCCACATCACCGTTTTACTCACTGACAGTACTTTCCCTGGCCGGGAATGCCTGGAGGAGCACAATCCCTGCCCCCTGCTTGTGATTGGAGAAATCATAAATCCCGCCTCTTGTGTCCAATCACTGTGCTGTGATTCGTTACAGCACAAGCTGATATTTGGGAAGGGAGGGTGTCGCTGAATGATAGTTTGGAAATGTGGTCACCCTACTCCAAACGAGTCACTAGGCTCTTCCTGAGAAACCAGCCTTCAGCTCAGTTCTCTCCAGCAAGGTCCTCCCATGGAATCTTCTCCGTTTGAGTGGCTTCTTCCCGCAGGACAGACAGCACAGGACCACCTTCCGTTAAATAGGCCCCAGACACAATTCTGGGCCTACTGGTAGCAGCACAGCCTCAAGCCAGCAGGGCCTGAGGTAGAAGAGCCACAGCCTTAGGCCAGGAGGGCCACGAGGCAGAGAGCCAACAGGCCCCTGGGTAGAAGAGAGACCCAGGGTAGAAGAGAAGACCGAAAAACATGGCGTCTGTCCCTTAAATATCCTCTCCCAGAATGCATAGTAGTAAGAAGACTCCCACTGGGCTGTTTCTGGGAAAGAACAGTCAATGCACTCGGCTTGCTGTAATTCTCACACTGGCCTGTAGTAACAGCGACACCTACTGGCCAGTGGGAAATGTGCACAACACAGCCAAACTGGAACAGAAGCAAATTAAACTTTACATAATCACAGCTATTTACAGCTCAGATAACATTAAATTTACAGATAGCCCCTATTCTTCAGGAACAGGGTGCTACACAAGTAAACCAAAAACTAAATATATGTGAAAAAATCTTAAACATTGAAAATGGATAAGTGATAGGCATAGGTGTGCACAGCCTATTGCATTAGGGTGTGCACCCTAAAGCTTAATCACACATGCCTCAGCCTAAGCTGCACTGGACAGTGACTGAACAGGATAGTGCTCTGTGCTGAGCCGCTTCCTGTTCATTCACAAACTGAAGCATAGTAAACATTGTTTAACATGCTTCAGTTGTGAATGAACACAGTGAGGGAGTGTTTTCACTGTGTTCCTTCCCCACTCTCCTTTCTGGGGCCATGGGGTGAAGCCCAAGCAATGGGGGAATCGGCCCTGCATGCAGTGATTAGGGTGTACCCAGGCACACCTGGCACCCCCCCCTGCGCACGCCTTTGGCTATAGGGTATAATCCAAAAGGTTCTCAATCAAAATTCATACCTAATTTAAAAATGTTTGTGTGTAGAACAGTCCATCATATTATATACAGTATCTCACAAAAGTAAGTACACCCCTCACATTTTTGTAAATATTTTCTTCTATCTTTTCATGTGACAACACTGAAGAAATGACACTTTGCTACAATGTAAAGTAGTGAGTGTACAGCTTGTATAACGGTGTAAATCTGCTGACCCCCTCAAAATAACTCAACACACAGCCATTAATGTCTAAACCGCTGGCAACAAAAGTGAGTACACCCCTAAGTAAAAATGTCCAACTTGGGCCCAAAGTGTCAATATTTTGTGTGGCCACCATTATTTTCCAGCACTGCCTTAACCCTCTTGGGCATGGAGGTCACCAGAGCTTCACAGGTTGCCACTGGAGTCCTCTTCCCCTCCCCCATGATGACATCACGGAGCTGGTGGATGTTGGAGACCTTGCGCTCCTCCACCTTCCATTTGAGGATGCCCCACAGATGCTCAATAGGGTTTAGGTCTGGAGACATGCTTGGCCAGTCCATCACCTTTACCCTCAGCTTCTTTAGCAAGGCAGTGGTCGTCTTGGAGGTGTGTTTGTGGTTGTTATCATGTTGGAATACTACCTTGCCACTGAAGGGAGGGGATCATGCTCGGCTTCAGTATGTCACAGTACATGTTGGCATTCATGGTTCCCTCAATGATCTGTAGCTCCCCAGTGCCGGCAGCACTCATGAAGCCCCAGACCATGACACTCCCACCACCATGCCCGAATGTAGGCAGGACACACTTGTCTTTGTCCTCCTCACCTGGTTGCCGCCACACACGCCTGACACCATCTGAACCAAATAAGTTTATCTTGGTCTCATCAGACCACAGGACATGGTTCCAGTAATCCATGTCCATAGTCTGCTTGTCTTCAGTAAACTGTTTGAGGGCTTTCTTGTGCATCATCTTTAGAAGAGGCTTCCTTCTAGGATGACAGCCATGCAGACCAATTTGATGCAGTGTGTGGCGTATGGTCTGAGCACTGACAGGCTGATCCCCCACCCCTTCAACCTCTGTAGCAATGCTGGCAGCACTCATACGTCTATTTCCCAAAGACAACCTCTGGATATGATGCTGAGCACGTGAACTCAACTTCTTTGGTCGACCATGGCAAGGCCTGTTCTGAGTGGAACCTGTCCTGTTAAACCGCTGTATGGTCTTATAGCCTAGGCCATCTTAATGTAGAGCAACAATTATTTTTTGCAGATCCTCAGAGAGTTCTTTGCCATGAGATGCCATATTGAACTTCCAGTGACCAGTATGAGAGAGTGAGAGCGATAACCCCAAATTTAACACACATGCTCCCCATTCGCACCTGTGACCTTGTAACACTAATGAGTCACATGACACCAGGGAGGAAAAATTACTTATGGGCCCAATTTTTCACTTAGGGGTGTACTCACTTTTGTTGCCAGCGGTTTAGACATTAATGGGGCTTTGTGTTGAGTTATTTTGAGGGGACAGCAAATGTACACTGTTATAAAAGCTGTACACTCACTACTTTACATTGTAGCAAAGTGTCATTTCTTTTTCGTACATCACGGGACACAGAGCACCATAGTCATAACTATATGGGTTAAACGCCACCTATAGGTGAATGGACACTGGCACACTCAAAAGACAGGAAGTCCCCCTCCCATATAACCCCTCCCATACAGGGAGTACCTCAGTTTTTTCGCCAGTGTCTAAGGTGTTGGTCACAGTTAATGAAGTGCTAAGAAGAGCTCCACAGGTGTCCTGGATGCAATCGGATCCATTCAAAGAGCCAGAAATCAGAGGCTAAACGGATGGTACCCGAGCCTCAAAATGGAAGAACAGGGTTTTTGCCTGTAATCCTTCTTGCTGAGAGCTGGACTCTGGGACCCAGCGCCTTGGTCACATTTCCATACCACAGGTTTGTTCTGGCAGAGTGCTGTATGGGTCCAAGGGGGGGGGACCCTATATACAAAGGGAACCCGGTCCTTGAAGGTCTGTCATGACAAAGCTCACTGTAATGGCTGAAGATTGGAATCCAGTTATCTACAGAGTCCTGCAGCAAGGAATGGTAAGTTTGCATTTGTTTGCAGTTTCTCTTTTAAAAATAAAAAGAGAGAGAGATCTGACTGTCTGTTTTCCCGGTGGCCACTGGGAGCAGTGTGCTGTTCAATCATGCTATGTGCTTTTACTCATGCAGGGCTGCTGTTTTCCTCCCCAGCCACTAGAGGGCACAGGTTCGCTCAAGTCTAGCCTATTTTTTTATTTAGGCAGGAAGAGGAAGGGCGGCCATGCCATGTGGGGACAAGTTCAGATAGGCCCTGGAGACAGAGCGGCGGCCCGTGAGTGTGTGAGTACTTGCTTGGGAACTGGGTGCAGTCAAGTCATGATTACATGCTGCATATTTTCTGCCTATACAAAGGGCATGTACATCTGTAAGTAGATACACCCCTGGATGATTAGCAGTTCACGTTAAAAGTGTTATTATCTTTGTAGGCAGGAACAGCATAATATACTTGCTTGCAAATTTTTCCTATATTGCATGTTTCAAAGTACGTTTGAAAAAACATGAGCATGGGTGCATTTTAGGGAGTTGTATCTCCAATATAGTGCATATGTGCTTGGCATCCTGCAGGTCTGAGTATGGGACCAACTGCAGTTGAGCAGGTGCTTGCTTACAAACTTGCTAAAATGCACATTTGCTAAAACACACAGATTCTGAAACACACAGTTGCTAAAAACGCCCAGTTGCTAAAAACGCCCAGTTGCTAAAACGCCCAGTTGCTAAAACGCACAGATGCTAAAGCGCACAGTTGCTGAAACGCACAGATGCTGAAACGCACAGTTGCTAAAACGCACAGATGCTGAAACGCACAGTGGATAAAACGCACAGATGCTGGCGCACACAGTTGCTGAAAAACTTGGTTGCTGAAGATAACTGTTTTTACCAGTTCATATGTTTGCATAAAAATACGTGATCATGGGTGTACAAAATGCATGTTTGGACATGTTTGTGTAAAAACAAAAAAACAGAACATGTTTATTGTTGATCACATAAAAACGCGTGATTGCATAAGGTGACAGGATCACTTAAGGATACATGGTCACATTAAGATGCATGTTTATGTTGGTATAGATATACATGGTTTTTACATAATCACATAAAAATGCTTGATCACATAAAAATTCTTAGTCGCATAAAGACGCTTGATCACACAAGGATGCTTGATCGCACAAGGGTGCTTGATCGCACAGAGAGGCTCAATTGCACAAGGGTGCTTGATCGCACAATGATGCTTGATCACACAAGGGTGCTTGATCACACAAGGATGCTTGATCACACAAGGGTACTTGATCGCACAAAGGTGCTTGGTCGCACAGAGAGGCTTGATCGCATTAAGATGCTTGAGTGCATAATGGTGCTTGATCACATAAAGATGCTGGATCACATAAGGATGCATGATTGCCTAAAGATGCATAATGAGGCATGTTAATACATGTTTACTTAAATATACATGTTTCCTCACGATCGCATAGGAATACATGTCTGCATAGATACGGGTTGTGTAATGTTGCATAACACGTTTCATAAACGCATGCTTGCTTTGCAAAGATGCTTGTTCCATGACATACGTGCTACATGTATGTGTGTGTACAGCGCACACTTTTCATATTTTGCCTAAAAGCATATTTGTATGGACTCATGCTTCCATGAACGCACGCTACCATAGTGGCATATTGCTTTAACACATGCTGCATACATTAAAGCTGTATACGTATGTACTTGTTTTTTCCGGAACTATTTACCTATGTGTTTGCATAGGACTACAGTAGTGACTGAGGGCAGAAGCCTACAAAACAGAGTCCCATAGCCTCCTTATGAAGGGGCGCCCCCGCTCGATTGAGGTGGGGGGAAGACTTCTGTGGTTTTCAGGGGCTTGGCCAGAAGAGATCCTTAATGGATGGGTCATCTCTGTGGCAGCCCTAGGCTACTCCCCAAAGACCCAATGAAAAGAAGGTCTTTATTTCTGGCGCTAGACCGATTTATGTCTAAGGGTGTAATCATAGAGACCCCCTCAGAAGAGCAGGGTATGTGGTTTTATTCAAATCTCTTTACGGTACCAAAACCGAATAGAGATGTCAGACCCATTTTAGATCTCGAAGATCTGAATCGCTTCCTGAACATCTGCTCCTTTCGCATGGAGTCAATCCGGTTAGTTGTATCCACCCTACGGGGAGGAGAGGTTCTGGCATCGATAGACATCAAAGATGCATATCTACATGTGACAATTTTCCCCGCTCACCAGAAATTTCTGCGTTTTGCGGTAGAACAGCATCACTTTCAGTTCGTGGCCTTGCCCTTTGGGTTAGCCACCGCTCCTCTGGTATTTACGAAAGTTCTGGCCCCAGTACTAGCAAGACTAATAGTATAGCAGTAATGGCATACCTAGACGACCCGCTGCTGGTAGATCAGTCAGTAGCACGGTTAAACCAGGGGGTGTCCAGAACGGTCAGGTATCTGGAACACCTGGGTTGGATTCTCAACCTGGAGAAATCATCCTTACGACCAGTAAAGAGACTGGAGTATTTGGGCCTGGTCATAGATACAGCCCAGGAAAGAGTATTTGGCAATATATACCCCAGGCAAAAGTCAACGCTATAAGAGAGCTGGTCCAGGTGGTCAGGGCAAGGAAGGGTCCTTCCGTTCGCCTTTGCCTGAGGTTGTTAGGGAAGATGGTGGCTTCATTCGAAGCAATTCCCTATGCCCAGTTTCATTCAAGACTGTTGCAATACAGTATTCTGTCGGCTTTGAACAAAAAGACCCAAGCTTTGGATTATCCAATGAATCTGGCCCCAAAAGTGCGCCCCGAGTCTCAGTTGGTGGTTGATAACCAGAAATTTACATAAAATGGAAAAGTGCAGCGCTAAAATGAATGATCTCAGATTCCACTGAGAATAATAACATAAATGATGTGAAAATATATTAATTGTGCTAAAACAAATTGATCACAATGAAACCAAAAGGTTAAAAACAGTGTATGACTGTGATATTCTAGTGAAACAGTAAACCATAACAATTGAAAAAATGGCAGTCCACTATATTCAGAGTGTCCTTAGTTATAATAAGGACATCACTGAGAATCCTATTGACTGTCCATTCGAAAAATGGTGATAGTGATCCAAAAGTGAAGTGATTTCTCTTTTTGCCCAAAAGGCACCTTTTGCCCAAAATTACCCAAAATCGCAGTTTTGCCCAAAATTACCCAAAATCGCACATTTTCCCCAAAATTACCCAAAATCACACTTATTGCCCAAGATCACACATTTTGCAAAAAAATCACAATTTTTACCCAAAATTACCCAAAATTTCACATTTGGCCCAAAAAATACCCCAAATCACTCTTTTTGCCCAAAATCCCCAAAATTGCACTTTTTGCCCCAAAAATACAGAAAATCACTATTTTGCCCAAAATTACCCAAAATTGCACGTTTTGCCCAAAATTATCCAAAATCACACGTTTTGCCCAAAATCACACTTTTTGACCAAAATTACCAAAAATTTCACTTTTTGCCCAAATTTAGCCAAAATCACACCTTTTGCCCAAAATTACCCAAAATAGCACTTTTGCCCAAGATCACACATTTTGCTCAAAATCACACCTTTTAGCCAAAATTACCAAAAATTACACTTTTTGCCCAAAAAATACAGAAAATCACTCTTTTGCCCAAAATCCCCAAAATTGCACTTTGTGCCCAAAATCACTATTTTTGTCCAAAATTACTCAAAATTGCACTTTTCCCCAAAATCATCCAAAATCACACGTTTAGCCCAAAATCACACTTTTTGCCCAAAATTACCCAAAATTTAACTTTTTGCCCAAATTTAATCAGAATCACACATTTTGCTCAAAATCCCACCTTTTGCCCAAAATAACCCAAAATTGCACCTTTTGCCCAAAATTACCCAAAATTGCACTTTTTGCCCAAAAAATACCCCAAATCACACTTTTTGCCCAAATATTTTAAGATTTTTAACACTTTTTTTAACATTGATGTCAATGAGAGCATGCTTCAAATCCTTAAAATCTTCTTCCGCTCCCAAAAGTTTCAGCTCCTTCATACTTTCACCTACAGACGCCAAACAAACTTTAAAATGTTCACAAAATATTCAGCTATCTGGCTATATCTTTTCAGTTTGATATCTTTTACAGTTTTTGTGAAAAAGCTGTTTAAGTTTAGTGATCATTTCAGGAAATGTTATCAATTAAACAGATTGTCTATTGGGCTGCTTAGAGTGCATGATGTCACAGCTAGAACACAGAGCCTTAAAAAAATTATCTTAGTTCCTTCTCTATAAATTGCTCTCACGCCCACAAGATCTACTTGTCACACAATTTATACATCAAAATGTAGGTATTTTTGTCTCAGTTTCAGGCAATGTGCTCAGTTTTTGGATACGCCTTTTACTTTTGGCTGGCTGAGCTTCCAAATGAGTTCTACACTTTCTTCCATTGACTGTCCTGTATAAAAAAATTTTTTTTAAAATAATAAAAAAAAGAAAACATGAAAAAAAATCTATTTTGAAAAAAAAATTAATAAAATAATTTAAAAAAAATTCTTGAATTTTTTTTTTTTTAAATGTTGGCAGTCATGTCTCTCTCTCTCTCTCTCTCTCTCTCTCTCTCTATATATATATCTATATATATATATCTATATATATATATATATATATATATATATATATATATATATATATATATATATATAAACAAGTGCAATAGAATAACATAGAACTAGAAAAGCTACAATTTCTGGGGAAATTGTGTTAAGTGTTCTTGCCTCCACCAGTAGTCTACAACTGGAGTATTTGGCTGATCATGGGGTGGTCATAATGTTTATGCTGATCATGGGGAGTCATAATGTTTTGGCTGATCATGGGGAGTCATAATGTTTATGCTGATCATGGGGAGTCATAATGTTTTGGCTGATCATGGGGGGGTCATAATGTTTTGGCTGATCATGGGGGGTCATAATGTTTATGCTGATCATGGGGGGGTCATAATGTTTTGGCTGTTCATGGGGTTGTCAGCTTTTATCAGCTCCCACTCTAGTTTTGTAACATTTCGCCAATCATTCCTATGGGACAAATTTCGCTGCAAAAACTACAATATTTTGTGAACCATTCTGCGAAACGTTCCACAAAGTAATAGCACACCAATCGGGAACAATCCGCACGTTTCGGTATATTACTTGTCTATGTAGTGTAAAAGCTGTGGGAGGAGTTAGGATGGTAAATTTGGCTATAATAAGCTATACAAGAACACTTAATTACTAGAAAAGCTACAATTTCTGGGGAAATTGTGTGAAGTGTTCTTGCCTCTACCAGTAGTCTAGAACTGGAGTGGGCGGAGCAACTGGGTGGAGTGGCTCGAGTAACTGTGGAAAGTTTGGACTGGGCAGAGTAACTTTATGGAGTGGGCAGAGTAACTGTGTGGAATGTTTGGAGTGAGTAAAGATAGCAAACATTATACTAACCAACGCTGTATCCTGGCCTAGGCCAACACTTTGCGGGGGCAGCACAGAAAGAGTCCCCGACGGCTTGCACTACACTGTTAGTGTAGCGCCAGTCATATGGGGTGGACTGGGCTGAGAGGCAAATTAGTCTAGCGCCCCCATAAAGCGGCCGCACTGCTTTTAGTATGTGGGCAGCCAGCATTCCGCAACTGTGTGTGTGTAGGGGGGGGCGCTGCTTATAATTTTGACTGTCCTATCATCCTGGATCACAAACCTTCCTCACTGTGCTATATATTTTCTGCTGCACCATTGGCATGGTTATATCTTCTTAGTCCTCTCTATAAAATTATCAGAAATCTGTGCTTGAAAACAGAACTATACGCAACACTTTTTTTTTCAGTTTGGATAGAGTAAGGGAGGGTTAGAGCCCCTATCAGTTAATTTTTTTACCATCCCTGTCCCATTGCAGAGATTTCCCTTCACTTCCTGCCCCATAGCCAAACAGGCAGTGAGAGGAAATCTGTGCAAATTAAGGGAATCCATTGCCCCCAGGCCCTCAGAACTAGTGTCCCACTCAAAAATTTCAGGGCGGGTCTTAAGCAGAATCCATGCCCCCCCCCCCAGGCCCTCAGAACTAGTGTCCCCACTCGAAAATTTCAGGGCGGGTCTTGAACAGAAAGGGGTGTGGCCTTGACAGGAAGGGGTGGGTCATATTTAAATTAGGGGTGCACGATTTTAGTCAGGCCTAGGGAAGCACAAAACCTAAATACACTACTGTATGTGTATATATATATATATATATATATATATATATATATATATATATATATATTGCTTTGCTACAAAACTGAGGTACTCCCTGTATGGGAGGGGTTATTTAGGGAGGGGGGACTTCCTGTCTTTTGAGTGTGCCGTTGTCCATTCACCTATAGGTGGCGTATAACCCACATAGTTATGACTATGGTGTTCTGTGTCCAGTGATGTACTCCAAGAAAAGGATTTTTACAGGTAAGCTGTTATAAAAATCCTATTTTCTTCAGTGTTGTCACATGAAAAGATATGATAAAATATTTACAAAAATGTGAGGGGGTGTAATTACTTTTGTAAGATACTGTATCTCCTATGATGGACTGTTATACACACAAATGTTTTTGATTTATTTATGAATTTTGATTGAGAACCTTTTGGATTATACCCTACCACTTACCCATTTTCAATGTTTAATGATTTTTTTCACATATATTTAGTTTTTGGTTTACGTGTATGGTCTTTCGTTATTCTATCACTGATACATTATTTGAAGGACCTACCAGCACTTTGAGATAGTTCACTTTCATGAGAAAGCCTGGAAAAAAAGGGGGTTATGGGTAATAGCTTCAGCCATAACCCCGGTAAACCACTTGCAAACCACAATGTATTAATAAGTCCCATAAGTTGCATAAAGATCACCCACGAAGAAACAAAATATGGTTGAACATCTCACTTACTGTGTGGTCCACCACCATATGGTAAAGTCAGCACGCTTACCAGAAGATGTGGACTCATATACTGGTACCTTGATGTCATTCTGATCCTTTTTTTCTATGGATTTGATGATGGAATACATAGCGCTATTATAAGTGGATTCATGTAAGTGCACATCTGTTTTTAGTAATGCAGCGGACCCCCAAAATTGGGGTCGCTGTGCCTTAAATTTAAGGGCAACCTGAGCAATAGTTTGGCTCAGGTTTTCTGATTCTTTAGATTAGACTCTGCTCTGCTGTAGTGTTGCCTGGGTGTATAGTTCCCCTTGACCTGCAGGTGGCGCTGTTGCCCAGGTCTTGGGTCGAACCACAGGTGGCATTGTAGCACGATTGGGTGTCCTCTCTCGGCAGCCATACAGTAGGTGTGGTCTACCTGCTATGCATGCCGGGAGAGGGTACATAAGGGGCAGACGCCATTAGGCGGGGAGATTGGCCAGGGGATTCCAAGGGGGACCCCTGGTGGCGAGAGTCGCGCCCCTTTGGCCCTGCTGACCAGGGGTGCGTGAATTGGTCGAGGAGTATCGGGCACCTTCAGCCCGAGGCTATAGTGTTCCAGGTAGGCCCAGTGCCTTCAACTGGGTCTACAACCAAACCATCGGAGTCCCAGGGAACCCGAGGGAGGGTGGCCCGCTCTAAAAGAGAGGAAACCAGGGGAGGACCTGTCCGGAGGATCGGTGAAGGAAGTCACTTTCTCAGGAGAGGCCTGAGGGAAGGATTCCGTGAGTTGCACAATAGCTCCTGTGATGTGCCCCCCTGGCACTTTTGGTCTCTAAAAGTTGCAGGCGCTAGAGAGTTCCAGATTCAGGAACTAAAGGATTCTGTGGCAGGGGATCTCCTGAACTTGTCTTTGAAGGGGACGAAATCTAAAATAACTGTTTGAGCTTCACTCCGGCTGCTAGAACTGTGAGAGGGATCTATCCGGGTGAGCAATACCCACTCAGGCTTGAGTGGAGAATTGGGTAAATGGGTGCCGCGTGCCTGAACCTATCTCCCTACCCAACTCTATCTCTATCTTCAACTTTTTCCCAATCTGTTCCAAGCAAGAAAAATAAACTTGTCAGTTTAAAACAGTCTGGACATTGGCCTTCTTTTAGGAAAGAGAATAGACTTTTCCCTACACTCTAGGGACGAGAACCAACAGAAGGAGGTAACTCGCTGCAGGACCCAAAAATTGTATGAACACCGCTCAACCTCTTATACCAGGAGGATACGGGCATGTGGCATGGTGTGCCCTACTCTGCAAGTGGAGGTAAGCAGAAGAAAAAGGGTCTGTGTGCTACAGTAATAAACGCTATGATACAGTTTTACACTATGTGTGGTGGCTTGCTGTTTCCTACACATATGTTCAAGAACGGCTTGCCTATCTGATGTGGTCTGCCATGCATCGGGAGCCTGCCCTTTGAAGGTGGAACCTTTCTACCCAACTCAGGACTGGTGGATTTCCCTATCAATTGTCTGAAAGTGCGGGACATGATTGAGGTGATTCCTTATAACTGCATGATTGACTCAGTACACGCCAGTATATGAGTCCACATCTTCTGGTAAGCCTGCTGACTTTACAATATGGTGGTGGACCACACAGTGAGGGAGATGTTCAACCATATTTTGTTTCTTCACGGGTGATCTCTATTCAACTTATGGAACTTATCTCCTATGATGGAATGTTATACACACAAAAACGTTTTTGATTTATTTATGAATTTTGGTTGAGAACCTTTTGGATTATAGCCTACCACTTACCCATTTTCAATGTTTAAGATTTTTTCACATAGATTTGGTTTTTGGTCTACTTGTATGATATGTGTGGATCATTTGTTATTCTATCACCGATACATTATTTGAAGGACCTACCAGCACTTTGAGATAGTTTACCTGTGATATTGAGTAAACCTTCCAGGGGTGAAGAGGTTAAAAAAATATATATATATATGTGTTACCTTGTTATCTTATGACAAAGCTTTTGCCGAATAGACAGGTCCATCTCAGAAATGTAAAAACTGCTCTGCTCCATTGGGGGGGTGGGGTGAACAGGTGTGAGAGGGGAAATGGTTAAATTAGCTTTAACACACACATTTTATTGTACTTCAACGCATGTCTCCAACTGCGGGATGTTATGGTGCCATTCATTACAAACAGAACCCCAATGCACTATACAATAGCAAGCAACATACCCGCTGCTGTGCATTATACTGTGTGACATGCATTGTGAAGCACCACTTCAAATAAAAGGGTAATTTGCATTTCTGAGTGCACTGTAGTGCTTTGATGGCCCATTTAAAATGAATAGGCTGTCTTAATGCAATGCATGTTAACACACGCACAGTATAACGTTATGATTGATGTTGCAATTGATGTTTTCTTAACACATAAAACTGTTTTACACCTTATTCTCGTGCTATGTTGCGCTGCTGATCTCTGGCAGCCTACTCTCCTCCACTTCCTGTCTCCATGTACTCCAGCGATGGCTTTCTCAAAGTTGGTTTCCAAATGGTAATAGTGGACCTTGTCTGTTTAACTGCTTCCGGACCGCCCCACGTACTCCTACTGCGGCAGAGCGGTCCATTAGCGTGGAATCACGTACGTCGCGGCTTCTTCCGGTACCGGTGACCCGCTCCCGCTGTGATTGGATGCAGCAGGAGCCAACCAGCAGAACCCGATGTTCACCGCCACTCCGCGATCTCTCCTGAGAGAGGCAGAACGGCGGTCTGCCTATGTAACTTTGCTTTGGCTGGTGTGAGCGGTGTCTATCCTTCTAATGCATACAGTAAGTATGTTATCCATGATGTTCTATGAGTGTTTGACTCACAATTTTATCATAATACATTATATTGTATTATCTTTTGTTGTAGCCCTGATGAAGGAGGAGTTCCTCTGACAACTGAAAAACGTTGGCCCCTTTTGAGTAATATACCAATAAATGAATTTTGGTCTGGCTCTCCTTCCTTTTACACATATCCTTACAATAATGCAGTGGGTTTCATTATTCGAATAAATGGCTACACTTCGATAGTGGCGCCCACTTTCTTTTATTTAATAAAAATGTTACACCCGCTTTTGCATTTGTCATGGACGCACGGCTCTTAGACCTGCAACAGGGCTCAGGCGCATCCCAGCCAACAGGCTTCCAGCAGCGAACAGACGTGCGCCAATGCGCATGCACATGCGTGTGCGCCGATCGCGGAGAGCGTGCATGCGCACACAGTAACGCTGCCTTGGCGCCCAGTGGCCTTTAAAAGGGGCTCCTACTGTTCAGTCCTTTGCTGTTTGATCTGCAGCTTATCCTGTAACCTGATCCTGAATCTGCACCTGATCTCATACTGACCCGGCTCTTTTACCTTGCTGCTGTCTCCAGTCCTGACCTTTGGCTTCCTTGACCCTGCTCTGTTTATCTGTCTTGAAAAAATAAAAAGACACAAAACCTTCACTGTATGCCTGTCTGTGTGGATATAACAACCGATCCGCTGCCACTCCCCTATATTGGGGTTACTGCCATAGCCAAACCACTGGCATATAAGAAAAAGGATTCCCTTGGGAAGAACAAGGAGAGGCAGACTTCCCAGGAAAAAGACAGCTACTAATGGCTATAAAGGACAATCTGTCTGCCTGATCTTCCGTTGCCAAAACCAGCCTGAACTCTGAGCATCCTTTTGCCTGCCGTTTCTGCCTGAACTGATCTATTGTGTATTTCCTGGCTTGTCTGACCCCGCTACTGAATGCTGTCTGCACCTGCGTGCGCCTGTTGCTCCTTGGCGCACCTGCATCCTCAGCATCCCTAACCAGTGCTGCTGACCTGCATCCTACTGACCTGCATCCTCAGCACTCCAGCCGGCTCCATCCTCTCTCAGTGGTAACCATCTCCGGTCTCAGAGAACTCAGCAGGCACTCATACCTCACTGTGCTCCTACGGTCACTGTCCCAACTCCAGTGACCCTGGAACCAGGGCTGTACGAGAGGTCTCCCTCTGCACGTCAGGCTCACCTCCAAGGTACGTGTCAGCATTTCTTTTGTTACAGCCCTCGTAATCTTATTTCTGACCACCCAGCTACTCCTTCATGTCAGCTTGTGGGGAAAAGACAGAACTGCCTGCAGGATGCCTTTCCTAAACCAGAGTTAAAAAAAAAACTGATTGCATTACAGCTCCAGAAATCAGAGCTTAAATTCGAAAACCCAAAGATTTACTGTCAAGAATTGCTGTTGATGACAAGGAAATAAGGGATAATCACAAGGTATCAAAGTCTATTTTGATACATAGAGGATCGTCGGCTAAAATGTTTTATTTTTTTTATCCCACTCTTGCCTTGTGGGTAAATACTCCTGGCAATCTGTCAGACATCTCTGGGAACACAAAGTTAAGAAGAGAAAAGAAATTCTCAGGAGAGAAGTCATTTATCAGGTTACTGGGATGACAGCAACTTACAGCTATTTAGTGTAAACTTCATTTTTAACATTATCAGCTGAAATGAAAAGAAAAATAGCGTGCCAGGGATAGCGGATGGGGAGAGAAAATGCTCCAATGAAAAAATTTATTCTCACGGCATAAGATTTGATTAATATTTTTTTTTTTTTGTGTTTGGCAGGATAGGCGAAGGTTCTTGTCGCTTCTGCTGCCAACGTGTGTTTAGAAGAGAGCATGGAGGCACATAGAGCTGCTCAAAAGAGGTACAAACTGTGACATGGGGAAATTAGCTCTTTTGGTACCCCGAGGGTCCTTAAGGAACTCAGTCAAGTAATTGCCAGACCGTTGTTCCTAATTTTTACAAACAGTCTACTGACTGGAATGTTACCAGATGATTGGAGAAAAGCCAATGTAGCACCAATGTTTAAAAAAGGGCCAAAATACATCCCTGGGAATTACAGACCAGTTAGCCTAACATCATTAGTATGCAAGCTCTTGGAGGGGATAAGGGACTATATACAAGATTTTAGTAATGACAATGGTATCATTAGCAGTAATCAGCATGGATTCCTGAAGAATCGTTCTCGCCAAACCAATCTATTAACCTTTTAGGAGGAGGTGAGTTGCCATCTAGATAAAGGAAGGCCTGTAGACCTGCTGTATCTGGATTTTGCAAAAGCATTTGATACAGTTCCCCATAAACGTTTACTGTACAAAGTAAGGTCCATTGGCATGGACCATAGGGTGAGTACATGGATTGAAAACTGGCTACAAGGGCGTGTTTAGAGGGTGGTGATAAATGGGGAGTACTCGGAATGGTCAGGGGTGGGTAGTGGGGTCCCCCAGGGTTTTGTCCTGGGACCAATCCTATTTAAGTTATTCATAAACGACCTGGAGGATGGGATAAACAGCTCAATCTCTGTATTTGCGGATGATACTAAGCTAAGCAGGGCAATAACTTCTCTGCAGGATGTGGAAACCTTACAAGAAGATCTGAACAAATTAAGGGGGTGGGCAACTACATGGCAAATGAGGTTTAATGTAGAAAAATGTAAAATAATGCATTTGGGTGGCAAAAATATGAATGCAATCTATACACTGGGTGGAGAACCTCTGGGGGAATCTAGGATGGAAAAGGACCTGGGGGTCCTAGTAGATAATAGGCTCAGCAATGGCATGCAATGCCAAGCTGCTGCTAACAAAGCAAACAGAATATTGGCATGCATTAAAAAGGGGATTAACTCCAGAGATAAAATTATAATTCTCCCGCTCTACAAGACTCTGGTCCAGCCGCACCTGGAGTATGCTGTCCAGTTCTGGGCACCAGTCCTCAGGAAGGATGTGCTGGAACTGGAGAAAGTCCAGAGAAGGGCAACAAAACGAATAAAGGGACGGGAGGACCTTAGTTATGAGGAAAGGCTACGAGCACTGGACTTATTCTCTCTGTAGCAGAGACGCTTGAGAGGGGATATGATTATTTAAAAAAAAAAATTAACAGAAAAAAGGTTTATTAGACAATTCAGCATTACTTTTCAATCAATTTACAGGAACACAATGACATACAGGTTCAGCCAGCAATACATCCGTGATCATTCTGGAAATTCCCGCCCATTCAATAGTAAGGAGATACAAATTTAGCTAAAATCCAGTTTATCACAATAAGCAGTTCATATCATCAACTCCCTATCATTTCTTGCATTACAAAGATAGCATGTATAATGAAAAGCAGGGGGGGGAGGGGGAAGTAGGAAGGGGGAGGGAGACATAAGGAGGTGGGAAGCTGTGGAAGGTGGGGAGGAGGGGAGACCATATCCCACAAGCGAGACTATCAGGTGTTCAGATGCGGAGAGGGTCAAGGAGATCACAAGCATCTGTCCATGCAGACCATATCTTGTCAAACTTTCCCGGACATTGTCTTCTCTCATAAGTCAGCTGGTATAGAGGCAACACCGAGGTCACCGACCTCTGCCAGGAGTCATGCTTGGGAGGATCCTCCGACTTCCACTTCAGCATGATCTCACGTCTAGCATAGTATAGTGTGAAGGTCAAGCATAGTTTACAGTATCTATCCCCCTCTACATCCTCCATATGGCTCAGCAATAGGAGTTTAGGGTCAGCCTGTACCCTAATCTTGCAGATGTCAATAAGGATTGGAGTCTGGGACAAGACCAGACCATATGCCAGAAAGTGCCTACCTCCTGTTTGCATCTCGGACAGTTGGGGTCTCTCTGGGGATAGATTTGTGCCAATCTCTGCAGGGTATAGTGGGCCCTGTGTGAGGGGATATGATTTAAATGTACAAATACCTTACTGGTGACCCCACAATAGGGATAAAACTTTTCCGTGAAAGGGAATTTAATAAGACACACGACCATTCACTAAAATTAGAAGAAAAGCAGTTTAACCTTAAACTGCATAGAGGGTTCTTTACTGTAAGAGCGGAATTCTCTTCCATAGGCGGTGGTCTCAGCGGGGAGCATTGATAATTGAAAAAAACTATTAGATAAGCACCTGAACGACCACAACATTCTTTTTTAAACCTCGCCTACTATGTAACTATGGTACAGTAGATGCATTTATACAGTGAATCCACGGCAGACAGAAACTATATTTAAGGACCTGGTAGCCCACTTTTATTAAAATGACAGAAAGCAAAACAACAGTCCAACATAAGGTTTCCTATGTAGGGGAATTCTCCAGCTTCAGCAGAATTCAAACATTTGAAAAAATTGCAGAGCCGCCTGGCTCATAAGCACACTCAGGTTCAACTGCAGTACCACGCTGCACTTCTTACCAGTATCTCCGACTGTGTTGTCCAGCTCTCCTGGATACTTGGCTCTCTAGACTTTAGTCACGGAGCCCTGCTACATGGCCCACATCAGACCTATGGAGTGGGGTTCTCCTGATACCCCGATAGGAGCCCACCTAACTCCTGGAACAAGACCTGCTGTCTCCTGGCTGGGGCACCTCTGACACCTCAGTGACACACTCTGTCTCTTGGCTTCTATCTGGGACACCTCTGACCCCTCAGTGAGACCCTCTGTCTCTTTGCATCTGGGTGGGGCACCTCTGACCCCTTGGTGAGACCCTCTTTCTCTTGGTTTCTGGCTGGGGCACCCCTGACCCCTTAGTGAGACCCTCTGTCTCTTGGCTTCTGGCTGGGGCACCCCTGACCCCTGGGTGAGACCCTCTGTCTCTTTGCATCTGCGTGGGGCACCTCTGACCCCTTGGGGAGACTCTGTCTTTTGGCTTCTGGTTGGGGCAACCCTGACCCCCTCAGTGAGTCCCTCTGTCTCTTGGCTTCTGGCTGGGGAACTTCTGATATTTCAGTGGGGCCTTCTGTCTCTTGGCTTCTGGCTGGGGCACCTCTGAACCCTCAGTGAGTCTCTTAGCTTCTGGCTGGGGCACCTCTGACCCCTCAAAGAGACCCTCTGTCTTTTGGCTTCTGGCTGGGGCACCTCTGACACCCTAAGTGAGACCCTCTGTCTCTTGGCTTCTGGCTGGGGCACCTCTGACCCCTGGGTGAGACCCTCTGTCTCTTTGCATCTGGGTGGGTCACCTCTGACCCCTTAGGAAGACTCTGTCTTTTGGCCTCTGAACCCTCGGTGAGTCTCTTGGCTTCTGGCTGGGGCACCTCTGACCCCTCAAAGAGACCCTCTGTCTTTTGGCTTCTGACTGGGGCACCTCTGACACCCTTAGTGAGACCCTTTGCCTCTTGGCTTCTCTCTGGGGCAGCTCTGACCCCTCAGTGAGACCCTCTGTCTTCTGGTTGGGCCTTCTGACCCCTGGGTGAGACCTTCCATCTCCCACACTTTGTATTTACCCTAAATGCAAATCCTGTGTCACATTTTCTAACATTCTCACAATGACAAGGTCTCTTACTATTACAACACCAACAAGAAAATTCAAGGAGGAATAAGCTGGGATATTGCACTAGAGTAGCTAAGAGAGGTCAATTCCATCCATCATAATCCTGCAGGACATAAAAACACACGTTCCCCCATTAAGTCCCCTGATGGTATTTCTGGTAGAGAACATTGCACACCTGAACTGCATGCTTACAGGCAAATAAAAGCTGCTGACGGGGCAGATGTGAATCAGGTTCACTACTACATCAGCCTTGTCAATGAATCAATCGAACCACTCAACTGAAAAATTAGCTCAAGACTTAAAGAGATCCTTCAGAAGGGAAAGGTCAAGAGCGGTGCGGAAACTCGAAGACCCAATGAGAAGACCATGGCACCGCCCCATACGAACAATGTATGTACAGAACTTAGAATTCAAATGGATTCTGCTGGCCTGCTCTATGAGAATCCCCATAAAGAAGTGGTTTCATTGCTACTAAACCTACACCGGATTCCGCTGACACTTCCTAACGAAATAAAGGGCACAGCAGGCACATCGTGTCAACAGAGCAATTTGTCAAGTGGAAAATAAAAGAGACGCTGGAATTAATCCCCTCCGACTGCTCTGTTCTTTAACAACTGAAACGTTTCAGTGCACAGAAGAAAAGCTTCGCGAAGGCGGCGGCCACCAAGGGTCAGGCTTTGAGATTATGTGATGCCAGGATGTGCGTGTCTGATAAATGCATTAGGGCAGCAGGAAAATAGCGAGCCCTATGACACCACAATGGAGACGAGCACTTTCATCTATACTGAATAGGACTATTTAAGAAAGAACGTTTAATAAGGAAACCGCCCGGCCCAGGGATACATTATATGGGATAGAACGTAATGATGCAAATTTATACAGGAGAGCACAGGAGGGCGCAGTTTTTCGATGTCATCAAAGATTTTTGCACAATGTAATGTTCTGCAAGCCAGGTTGACTTTTATCCATATTTAACTTAAAGCAGAGCTGTAACCAGGAAAGGGCAGCGGTTATCTTTTATCAAAGTGCCAGTTTAATCACCATGTTCAGAGGCAGGTGCAGGTCCCTTTTAGGCCGGTGTCAGATGGGTGATTCTAATGATCTTGCCATTGGCAATCTGCAAAATCATCAGCAGCAGCAGGATCACCAAGAAGCTGCCTGTTTGTCCCCCATCCTCTTCTCATACCTCAACTCTCCAAATGTATGCACTTCTAATCATAGCCATAAACACACTTTTTTCAAGAGGGTGGTGAGGAGGTGGCCATCACAGTGTCTGTTGGGGCTAAGGCTAGGGTTAAGGTTAAGTTATAACGACTTCTATTAGGCTTCCTATTATAGGGTGACCAGACATCCCCAGTTTCAGGGGACTGTCCCCAGTTTTGTCCCCGGATTGGAATTGAACAGGGGCTCGGGCAATTTCAAAGACAGTCAGTGCAGAATAGAAAAAAAAAAAAATTCTGAATTACACCCCCCCCCCCCTCCTACTAGCTTAGAGTGGTGTATTTTTTTCCATTATCTGTGCCCCTTTCTGATGATCATGTGCTGGTCGGAGTGGAGGGAATATTTCTTCAGTTTCGGGTGCATTCAGCTCCGCTCGCATGTTCTTCTGCCTTGGCTCAAGTCCCGGCCAGCCGCCTGCCTGCTTATCTCCTTGCGTTCCCTGCGGAGTGATCTTCCTCCACTCCCCACCCAGTAGTAGCAGGGGCCCGGTGGGTAAGACTTGACAGGCTGTGAGGCGGGTGGCGGCGGCGAGGGGCAGAGAGTCACTGATTGCCGCCATTATTAGTACAAAAATAAATATGTCCCCGGATTTCATTTTAAAAATCTGGTCACCTTATCCTATATCATATCCTCTAACCATTCCTCACCCATTCCTAAAGCGGATATTCACCCTCAGATTGATGTTCCCTCCTCTCCACCCCTCCTCCCCTCCGCATAGTCTTTGACAAAGTAGGAGGGTGGCGGGCCTAGTGGCACATCATTGGTGGTTAAACACGGAAGAGTCAGCAGCCTCCTGATGACATCACACACTAATATGGCGGCATGGAACCCATGCGGCAGCTGCTGAGAAGTGAATCTCAGCAGAACAAGGCTGGATCCGCTGGGTGGGTGAGTATCTAAGCTGTGAAGAACTCACAACAAGGTAAGTAAGGGTTAAAAAGAAGGTGGAGGTAAAAATCTGCTTCAACCCTTTTTCTACTTTCCAGCCCACTCTCTCAAGTTGCCTTTCTTCTATGTGCTCAGGGCAATGCCCATAATGGGAGTTTTTTGGCAAGGCTGTGGGGGTGGCCCAGGTGGCCTATAGGTCTAGCAGCAGTGGCGGCCCGTCCAAAGGGGGCGCCGCCCCCCCTCCTGTGGTCACCAAAAAAAAACGGGCCCTTTAAGAGTTATTTTTTTATTTATTTTTTAAATGTCCTTTTCTTCACACAATGAGTGGCGGTGCGTCCATAGTGGGCTCGCTTCTGCACCCGGCCGTCACTCACAACAATACATAGGTTCATGCATTGCATGAACCTATGTATTGCTGCCGCCCACTATTCAGATCGCCGGCCCCTTGAGCGCCGGCCATCTGAATAACAGTGTCTGGTTGGCCTTTAGAAGTGCCTATCAGAGCCAGCGGCTCTGATAGGCTTCCCGACTACAGCCTGAGGGCTGTAATCGGCTTCTAAATATCTAATGAGAGGACGCACAGGGGTGCGTTCCCTGGCCAATCAGGTTCACCGGGTCTGGTTACCGGTAACCTGATTGGCTGAAGCGATATCGAGGGCGGGAGAAGACATCGAGGACGGAAGAAGGACGGCGCTGACTCGAGGAAGGTAAGTGCAGGGCTGGGGGGGACAAACTGGCTGTATTATGAGGACAAACTGGCTGTATTTGGGGAACAAACTTGCTGCATATTGGGGACAAACTGGCTGCAAATTGGGGACAAACTGGCTGTATTATGGGGGACAAACTGGCTGTATATTGGGGGGGAAACTGGCTGCATACAGGGGACAAACTGGCTGTATATTGGGGGGCAACTGGCTGTATATTGGGGGACAAACTGGCTGTATTATGGGGGACAAACTGGCTGTATTATGGGGGACAAACTGGCTGTATATTGGGGGGGAAACTGGCTGTATATTGGGGGGCAACTGGCTGTATATTGGGGGGCAACTGGCTGTATATTGGGGGGCAACTGACTGTATATTGGGGGACAAACTGGCTGTATTATGGGGGACAAACTGGCTGTATATTGGGGGGAACTGGCTGCATACGGGGGACAAACTGGCTGTATATTGGGGGCAACTGGCTGTATATTGGGGGGCAACTGGCTGTATATTGGGGGACAAACTGGCTGCATATTGGGGACAAACTGGCTGCATATGGGGGACAAACTGGCTGCATATTGGTGACAAACTGGCTGTATTATGGGGGACAAACTGGCTGTATATTGGTGGGAAACTTGCTGTATATGGGGAACAAACTGGCTGTATATTGGGGGACAAAATAGCTGTATATTGGGGGGCAACTGGCTGTATTATGGGGGGCAACTGGCTGTATATGGGGGACAAACTGGCTGTATATGGGGACAAACTGGCTGTATATGGGGGACAAACTGGCTGTATATGGGGGACAAACTGGCTGTATTATGGGGGACAAACTGGCTGTATATGGGGGACAAACTGGCTGCATTGGGGGGAAAACTGGCTGTATATTGGGGGGAAAATGGCTGTATAATGGGGGGGAAAATGGCTGTATAATGGGGACAAACTGGCTGTATAATGGGGACAAACTGGCTGTATTATGGGGGACAAACTGGCTGTATTATGGGGGACAAACTGGCTGTATTATGGGGGACAAACTGGCTGTATTATTGGGGGGACAAACTGGCTGTATTATTGGGGGGACAAACTGGCTGTATATGGGGACAAACTGGCTGTATATGGGGACAAACTGGCTGTATATGGGGGACAAACTGGCTGTATATGGGGGACAAACTGGCTGTATTATGGGGGACAAACTGGCTGTATATGGGGGACAAACTGGCTGCATTGGGGGGAAAACTGGCTGTATATTGGGGGGAAAATGGCTGTATAATGGGGGGGAAAATGGCTGTATAATGGGGACAAACTGGCTGTATAATGGGGACAAACTGGCTGTATTATGGGGGACAAACTGGCTGTATTATGGGGGACAAACTGGCTGTATTATGGGGGACAAACTGGCTGTATTATGGGGGGGACAAACTGGCTGTATTATTGGGGGGACAAACTGGCTGTATTATTGGGGGGACAAACTGGCTGTATTATTGGGGGGACAAACTGGCTGTATTATTGGGGGGACAAACTGGCTGTATTATTGGGGGACAAACTGGCTGTATTATGGGGGACAAACTGGCTGTATATGGGGGACAAACTGGCTGCATTGGGGGGAAACTGGCTGCATATGGGGGACAAACTGGCTGTATATTGGGGGGAAACTGGCTGTATATTGGGGGGAAACTGGCTGTATAATGGGGGGAAACTGGCTGTATAATGGGGGACAAACTGGCTGTATTATGGGGGACAAACTGGCTGTATTATGGGGGACAAACTGGCTGTATTATGGGGGACAAACTGGCTGTATTATTGGGAGGACAAACTGGCTGTATTATTGGGGGGACAAACTGGCTGTATTATTGGGGGACAAACTGGCTGTATATGGGGGACAAACTGGCTGTATTATTGGGGGGAAAAACTGGCTGTATTATTGGGGGGACAAACTGGCTGTATTATTGGGGGGACAAACTGGCTGTATATGGGGGACAAACTGGCTGTATATGGGGGACAAACTGGCTGTATTTTGGGGACAAACTGGCTGTATTTTGGGGACAAACTGGCTGTATTGTGGGGACAAACTGGCTGTATATGGGGGGAAACTAGTGGCGTTTGGGCACAGTGGCTGTGTTTAATGGGCACAGTGGCGGCAATTGATGATTTTTTTTTTTTTTCAGTTTGTTTGCGCCCCCCCCAAAAATTTGAGCACCAGCCGCCACTGTCTAGCAGGTATGGCATCAAAACTAAGTAAAAGTTTTGGAAGCTTCCCAGTGTTTTTTAACCTACCGGAGCCCCTAGACTGCACTGCAATATTTATTCAAAAGGTAAACTTAATCAGCTACCTCTTGCCCATCATCACAGCGCCACTGAAATATAAAAAATCCTCTCTCATGGCCCAACTTCACACTGTGGTCCAAGCTTGTGTTCTGTCCCTATGGAAATCAACAGAACCCCCAACGATATGGATGTAGTTCATAAGACAGAGGAACTGACACCACTCTTTAGATCCGTGGCAAAAAATTCTGCAACACCTGGTTTCCTTGGACAGCCTTTCCCTGCTTTTCCTTTTACCAAGCTCTGTTGCCTCCAAAGACTTGGACCCCACCGCCCCATCTTGATCAATCTCAGTTAGCATGCAAGTGATCTAGACCAGTATTTCTCAACTCCAGTCCTCATGGCGCCCCAACAGGTCATGTTTTCAGGCTTTCCATTATTTTGCACAGGTGATTTGATCAGTTTCACTGCCTTAGTAATTATCACAGTCGTTTCATCTGTGGGAAACCCTAAAAACATGACCTGTTGGGGCACCTTGAGGACTGCAGTTGAGAAACACTGATCTAGATGGTATTCTTGTACTGCTTCTAGAAGACAACAGTTTGCCCTGCTGAGCCTTTTCTATAGGCACTAGTGTGAGACATTGCCCCCCTGTGCACTGACTCATTCCCTGTCTCCGCTCTAAGGGGGGCGCCGATGCTGAGAGGCTGCCACTGATGTCAATGCTGGTTTCTGGCTTAAGAACCCTGAGCTACCTATTTTGGTTACTTACAAAACTTAAAGCAGAGCTCCAGGCTCCCCCCCAAAAAAAAATGTCAGTCAGCAGCTACAAATACTGTAACTGCTGACTTTTAGTATAAGGACACTTACCTGCTCCTGGATCCAACGATGTCCTCATGCGGGCCGATTCTTCAATGGGCTTTGGGTGCAGGCATCTTTAAGGGAAACAGGAAGTGAAGTCTTGAGGCTTCGCAGCCGGCTCCGACTGCCCATGCGCGAGTCGCACTGCATCTTGGGAATGGTTCCGTAGTCTTCTGAGACCTGTGAGGTGTACCAGAAGACTGCAGGGGAAGGAGCCACGGAAATCTGAGCCCGAAGTAGGAGTGGGTACCTGTCAAAGTCAGGTACCCACTGCCCCCTCCCCTCTAAAAAGTGGCAAATGTGGCAGTGGAGGAGGGAGGGTGCAAACAAGTGGAGCTTCCCCTTTTGGGTGGAGCTCCACTTTAAGGCATCTCATGTTAGGTTAGTCTCTTCTATATGTACATAGTCATTGTTTGTTTGTCTTAGGTGGCCGCACCATGAGTAAGAAGGTGTTTCTTTATATATTTGTATGTACATGCCTATGTATGTACTTCCCCTTACCTCCTCCTCTGGGGTCCCCTGCTGGTGCTCTAGACTGCTCCTCTTCTCCATGTGCCACCATAGAAAACCATGTCCTGTGGTGCCACACGTATGGGCGTGCTCCCAAACTGGGCTGTGTGCAGCCATATATACACACACAACATGGCTCAGCCCTGCCCCCGCTCCCTCATCACAGGATTTGATTGACAGCAACAGCCTCTTACTGCTGCCTCACAGACCTTTGATAGAGGAGAGAACAGCTGCTGAGGGGCACAGCACTGATCGAGTGAAGACTCCAGTAGGGGCGCCGCCCCCCTAATCAAGGCGCCCAGCCCCTAATCTACAGTACATGCAGGGTGCCGTACGCATGGATTTCAATTTTTTTTTTTTTCTTTTTTGAAGCACATGTTGTCACACAAGTGTGTGACATTAGCAAATTAATATTTGCTAATGTCTTCCGACTTCTCCTCCCGGTCAATCAGGAAGCGGGTCTTAGGACTCCCGGCCAATCGAGTCTCAGGACCCACTTCCTGTTCGGCCGGGGGGAGGAGAAGCAACAGCCCGGCTCTTCTGCTCTTCTCTCAGCAAGCTGCAGCAGGTGGAGGGTCAGCTTCCAGGAGCCCTACCCCGGATCCAGCACCACCTCCTGAGGTAAGGACATGGATGGCCGCCTTCCCGTCCGAGGGGGGGTTTAGTGCGAGCGAGGGGGCCAGCGGCAGCTTCCAGGAGCCCGCACCACCTCCGATCACGAGCCATACTATCCATGTCCCACGGGTGGGGTGTGGTGGATAGTTTTGCGAGTGAGGAGGGCAGGCTTGTTTGATGCCCCCCCAAAATGTTGGGCACCAGCCGCCACTGGACTCAGGTAATTATTTAGTAGGTGAAGGGGGCGATACAAATACTGGGACATAGTTTACCTTGATGCATTAATGTTTTCCCTTTAGAACCACTTTTTAAAAAAAAGCTGAAAGTAGAGTTTAAACCAGTTATCAAGTCCCCCCTCCCGCAGATGTTATACAACTTGAGGTGCCCCTATATCAATGAGCTTTAGCTAATTTTGTGGATCTACAGTAAAGATCTATTTCATTAAGTGGGACCGAAAGACAGGATTGGGAAACCATCCCATCCTCCCAATAGTTCCTTCTAATTTATGTTTCTGATATTCAAAATTAATAACTTGCCGAAATTACAGACCTACTTTCTCAGATGAGAACGATTTTAGTGACTTCAGTATTTCAATAAATAAATAAAATATTACCGCTCATATAACTGAAATAGTATTGATTAAAATGAGAACAAATTGCAAAAAAAAGAAGACTCAAATTCGGATGGCCTGTTTAAATCTGCAGCGCTTTGTCAAATTCGACTTTCAGACGGTATAATTCACTCACTTCCACCTATAACTACAAAAAGGCAATAATATTGCTTGGGAGAGCAGAAAGAAATGAATCATTTGACAGACTCCAAAATCTATCCAATATACTTACATCTGCTATAAATATGCTGCTTAGAAAGTGACACTGGCCAGGTTTCACCGCAATAAAAGTGTAAATGTTCCTCACCGTAAAAAGGAAGATCGTTAATTGGTTAATTAAAAGTGAATTAGATGATTCTTTGAACATGGCATGCTGGCAAACCTTCATAAAAAAGAAACTCTTACGTGTGCCCTCGCTACATAGGACTCGTTCAAACTCAAGAATTAGAAAAGACGAGACGGTAAAGATATAATGCTAAGTAAAACAGACAGCCCGTGCTAATTGTGTATTGAGGCTCATCAAAACATCTGTCCTACGCAGGTAATTAAATACACTTTTGTTCTATAGAAGACGTCAGAACTCTTTAACGAGTTTTATTAAAGAGTGAATATCTCGACATGTTGTATGTAATCCTGTCCTGCTGTACATGTTGTATCGCTATGTTGATACATAGACCAATTACCTCCATCTAGTCAACTCTTTCGGACCTTTTTTTTTAGGTACTGGTAACAGGGAAAAAAACCCTGGGAATCCATCACCCCTTCACTGAGGACCCTGCATTGGCTAACCGTAAAGGATCGGGTCACATTCAAGACCCTCTGCCTCACCCACAAGTGCACACAAGGAAACGCTCCTCAATATTTATGCGAGAAGATAAAACACTACTCCCCCAAACGCATTCTCCGATCAACCAACCAAAACCTCCTCCGCATCCCCAAATCCCACTACAAATCGAAGGGAGAACGAAGATTTGCAGTCCAAGGACCACGGCTATGGAACGCTCTTCCCACGGATATTCGCATGGAAGAAAACCATCGGGCCTTCAGGAAAAAACTTAAGACCCACCTCTTCTGAAGGATCAGGACGTCCATGGAGGCAAAGCGCCTTGAGGCGATTTAGTTCGCATTTGTAGCGCTATACAAGTTATTCACTCACTCACTTACTATACTTCTGAATAAGTCAACAATTTGTCACAAATCCATTTGTCTTTATGATATTTTAAATATAAATACTTTTTCTGAAAACAATGTGTACTGTTCCAGTACATACAGTATATACACTCACCGACCACTTTTATTAGGTACACCCGTTCAACTGCTTGGTAACACAGATTGCTAATCAGCCAATCACATGGCAGCAACTCAATGCATTTAGGTATCTAGACGTGGTAAAGACGACTTTTTAAAGTTCAAACCGAGCATCAGAATGGTGGAGAAAGAGGATTTAAGCGACTTTGAACGTGGCATGGTTGTTGGTGCCAGACGGGCTGGTCTGAGTATTTCAAAAACTGCTGATCTATTGGGATTTTCACAATCAATCATCTCTCGGATTTACAGAGTATGGTCCTAAAAAAGCAAAAATATCTGGTGGGTGGCAGTTGTGTGGAGGAAAATGCCTTGTTGATTTCAGAGGAGAATGGGCAGACTGGTTCAAGATGATAGAAAGGCAACAGTAATTCAAATGGCCACTCGTTACATCCAAGGTATGTAGAATACCATCTCTGAATGCACAACACATCGAACCTTGAAGCAGATGGACTACAGCAGCAGAAGATCACTGTCAGGAAAGGTTACATCCGCTGGTGATATTTATTATTTGGCTTGCAGTACTGTAGTCCACCAGCAGGTGTCTCCTGGCAGTGTGGAACTTTTAGGAGAATTTCTCCCTGCTGGTATTATACTATCCTTTGGACGCAGTACTGGTCTCCACCAGTGGATGGATCCTGGCAGTGTGGAGCGAACTGCTCTTCCTGCGCTCAGGTGTGACTTGAAGCCAATTACAAGCCTTTCTATTTATACCCGGCAAGTACAAACATACCTTGCCCTGGTATCTCTCTCCCTAATCTGGAACCTGCGATCCCGATTTTGAGCCTGTATCCTAACTGACCCGATCCCTATCCTGAGTCCATCCTGCACCTGTCCCTCCTGTCTCCTGAGAACCATGGTCACCTGTCCTCCTATTACCTGAGTACTTTGGATCCCTGCTCTGTAGCCTACACATTCGTCCCCTCCCTGTTCCCGTTTGTCTCCCGTCCTTACCCATCTGCTGACATCCCCTTGTGTATGACCTCGGCCTGGCTTTACTACGATTCAGGTATCTCCCATTATTGTACATATTGTCTATAGTCACTGTTTATTGGTTGATTTATTGCACAGTTTTCTGTTGGAGGTGGTTGTATGTTTGTTCATTGATCTTAATAAATTATCATATTTTCACCTACATCCGTTTTGGTCTCCTCTGTGTAGTCACACAGTCTGGTCTATTAGCTTTTCTGACAATCACATTGGGTGAATCTATGCCACAAAGAATTAAGGCAGTTCAGAAGGCAAAAGGGGGTCCAACCCGGTACTAGCAAGGTGCAAGGTGTACCTAATAAAGTTGCCTGTGAGTGTAAATGTTCCATAGATATGTAGCCTCCAAACTGCCCACAGTCAACAAATGTCCCCTTGGCTCCCATCCTAATAATAATGGCGCAAAATCATAGTCTACTGTGGCCAGCTTGGATAGAGAGAGAGCGATGAGAACAAGTATGAGCTTCTTATGGACAAAGCCCTCTTGTGCAACATAATTCTCAGGATGGAAGCCAATGGGACACTTGTTTGCCACATACAACTATAGATCTCTGACTTACACTCATGTAGCACCCTCCTAGTTAGGTGCTAGGATGTTAGGTAAATCTAGTTTTTTTTTGCCTCCTCTGTAATCAGAGGAGCAGTTGTTGATTGCTTTTAGCTGATCTGTGTTTCACAGGCTGCAGGTTTGATTGCTTCTCTCTGCTTTCTGGAAGGTTCTAGAACATAGGAGTGGGGCAGGTCAAATAATCAGTCTGAAAATGTATTGGGCCTGTGCCAATCCCTGGGGAGGTGTGCCCAGTAGATGACTGAAGAGCACATAAATAGTCTGAGGCCTGCAGCAACTTGCTTTGTCCTGCAGAAAAAGTCCCCAGCTTGAGGGGCCCTGCCCTTCTAGGCAGATTGCTGGAATTTGCTGAATGATCATCGAGGTCCCAGCTGTGGCATAGCTGGGGAACCTACTTCCAAATTCTTTGCTGAGTTAGGATCTGGTCTGGAGAACTCACTGAAGAGTGCTGGGTGGAAATGGAAAGGCATTCAGCTGTCCTGGGTCATTGTGAGCATTAACCTCTCCCTCACTGGAAAGCGTCTGGTGGATACTGGAAGGAGGCATCCGGTAATCCTGTGCCATTGTGAGTACTGATCAGATCTCAAGATTCTAGTGACTGCATGCTGTTTCTTGTGGATGTAAGTGCCAGCGGCAGTTCTAACTGAGACAGTCCAATTTCTACAAGGTCTCAATTCTGGTCAATTTCTCCCTCTACTCTTGGCATGGAGAACGTTTAGAGAAGCTTTGGACAAGGAAGTATGTCCTCTTGTTACTGTTGATGATTCTGGAGTATCCCATATCACCTGCACCTTCTCCAAGTGTATTCGGCAATAAATTACAAAAAGACACCCTCAAGACTCATTTCTGAGTCCAGAGTGAATGGACTGTTGTTGTGGGCCTGGCTGCCTCTGCACTACTGTGGGAAGAAACCTGCAATACTCAGCAGCTCCTACGGGGGTAGTGCTACACTCATATGGGAACACCAGGTAGGGATAAACACATCAATATTGGCCCCTTTGGGGTTTCTCCCTGTTTCTCAATCTCCTGTCCTCCGCCACCATCTTTTTG
Organism: Rana muscosa; assembly: GCA_029206835.1. Taxonomy (NCBI): domain Eukaryota; kingdom Metazoa; phylum Chordata; class Amphibia; order Anura; family Ranidae; genus Rana; species Rana muscosa. Next base: position 304,180,822 of record CM055123.1, on the reverse strand, counting down.
TCTTAATGTTTGAAGGACGAGGGTATGGTCGCTAATCTGAATTATTGCTGTTCAAAGTATTTGCATCTGTAATTCTCCTGAAGAAGAGGGTCATTTAGCCCAAGAAACTTGTCGAGAAGCTCCCCATAAACCACGGTCTAGCACAATATAACTTATAGCCACACATCACATTATACAATACAGTGTGCCAACCCTTAACATATTGGTTTGTGCAGAGCTTCTTGATGTGTTTCTTGGGCCAACTTCTTCAAGAGAAATAGGAGGTAAATATTCTAAACAGTGATAATGATGCTGCAACAACCTCATAAATTCCTTAAAAAAAGCATTTGGGTTATCGACCACACCCCTATCTACCAAGCAGTAATGGGGAAAGGGGAGAGGAAAATTGGAAATAGGGAGAAACCCAAAAAGGTCAACATTCACCCCTTATGCCTCGTACACACGGCAGAAAAAAAAACGACGCTTTTCCCGACGGGATTCCTCTCAAGCCTGCCTTGCATACACACGGTCACACAAAAGACCGCTGAACTTTTGAATTCCAAGAACGCAGTGACGTCAAAGACTACGACGAGCCAACAAAATGACGTTCTATGCTTCCGTGAATGCGTCAAATTGTTTACGAGCATGCACGTTGTTTTTTCCCCTCGGGAAAGCATACAGACGACTGGTTTTCACGGCAGGAAAAAAGAGAGCTGGTTCTCTTTTTTTCCCCCGCAGTTTTCCTGTCGTTAAAACTGCGATGGAGCATACACACGGCCGGTTTTCCCGGCCAAAAGCTGTCATGGCAGTTTTCCTGACGGGAAAACCGGTCGTGTGTACGAGGCATAACTGTTTCTCCCATATGAGTGTAGGCCAAAGAGGTCTAAAGTTGTATGTGGCAAACAAGTGTCCCATTGGCTTTCACCCTGAGAAGATGGTATACTAGATGGGTTTGCCCAAAAAAACAAAAAACATGCTTGTTGTCTACACTCTGCCTTCAAGCTGCCCACAGTCAACCAGTGTTCCATTGACTTCCATCCTGAGAATTATGGTGCATACTCACTGTTGACTGTGGACGGCTTGGAGGCAGAGTGTGGACAACAAGTATGGGCTTTTTATGGACAAACCCATCTAGTATACCATAATTCTCAGGATGGAAGCCAATGGGACACGTGTTGACTGTGGGCAGCTTGGGGGCAGAGTGTGGACAACAAGCATGGTTTTTTTTTTATGGACAAACCCATCTAGTATACCATATTTCTCAGGGTAGAAGCCAGTGATACACTTATGGGCATTTGAAGGTATTTATATTTAGTAAATCATGCCCTATATTATTTGAAAATAATACGTTCATATATAGTTGTAGCAATAGGCAGTAATTCAATATTTCCTTTTTTTTAAATAGGATACTTCAAAAGCATGTATAAATATGAGGTTTCAGCTATTGCTAGAATTTTTTATCATAGCTCTCTCCTCGCCCCCCTAATTGGATATCCAGTCCTGCTAATCTTGGCCCTCTAAACTAGATTTTTTCTTGCAGCACAATCTGGCACCATACCATGTACCAGACACCTCTACTAAACAAATCTCACTTCGGAGGTCGGTGTCCTCCTCCGGCATCAACCTCTGATGAGAGTTCTAATCTAAAGAACGCAGCAAAGTGAGATCTCGCTGCAGGAGCGGCCGTTTTATTAAAAAACTGATCAACACAACAGGACCGCCTACCAAGGTGTGAATATTTCTTCATTCCATAGACAGAGGTCATATTTTATAAACTTTCCTACAATGACGGGACTGACTGGCAGAGGGACAACCATATGAGTATTTATACCAGAATCTATTTTGCTTTATTACAACAAAGCACAGACACAGGGCTGCCACCAGGCTGGTGTTTTACTGGTCTGGCCAAGGAAAATGGGACTTGCTGCTAATGTTATCAACAGGCAAGAGATAATGAAAAACATATTATCTGCCAAAAAAACAAATATAATGCATGGACATAAAGCTTGGACCTCCATTGAAGGTCTCTTGATAAGGCTGGAAGCCGTCCTTCATGCCAAAATACCCCTTTACCCCATTGTATTCCTCTTCTCTCCATAATCTTAAAAATGCAACAACTTTTTTTTGTTTTCATTTACCCTACTTTATTTTTTGTTATTTATGTTTTGGTCCAACCCACCCCTTGCCTCCATGTACAATTCTGGAGAATTTATGAAAAATGTCTAAGCTGCACTTTAGAATTCCGATGTGCCTCCGCATGACAAATGTGAGTGGGTGACAAATTGACATAGCTGTTGCAGATAGGTGGATGAATCTGGGGCATGCACCGCCCATGGAGGCGCACTGAGACTGGAGTGTCCAAGCAGAGGCGGCTCTCTAGTTAGGCAAATTAGGTGGTGGCCTAAGGCCTTGCACTCAGAGGCCTCGCGGCCGCCTAATTTGACTGTGATCAATACTAATGTCTGCGTCATCAGATCTCTCTATTACCCCTCTCTCATTCTTACCTCCCCCTCTCTCCCCCCTCTTGCATTGGCTGAATATGTCTGATGGGTGAGGAGGGTGCCCTGGAAGTGGTGCTGATCACCTGTGTGCTAGATCCGTGCATTTTCTGCAGCCATTTTTCTTGCTTGAATTATTTTTCCCATTATGGGCGTGAGTGGGGCCTCATGTCTAAGTTTTGCCTAAGGCCTCACAAAGCCTAGAGCCACCTCTGTGTCCAAGTGTCCATATGAACACTCTGCCCTTAGTGCAAATGTGCTTCCTCCTTGACGCTGCACCTGTCAGACAGCTCAACGGTAGGGAGTTTTTATTGGCGCGGAGCTTGATGGGGATTTACAGACAGTTCCCCATCAGGTGTGCTCCCCTTGGGATAGACAGCCTGCTATTGGCTATAGAATCCGCCCACTGCCTGCTGTCAATTACAAGGTGAGAGTGGACCTGATGGGGAAATAGTGTTTAAGCTTTCCCATCAAGCTTCACTGCTGCATCACTGGTTGCAAGGGCGCTGTCAGCTGTGAAGCTACCTGTGTCCTTAGCAACCAGTTGCAGGGAAGAGGTACACAGCGTACAGGGACAGGAACTCTGCCTGTCTCTGTACGCCAAGTTAAAGTAGATTTTAATGACCTCCCATTTTGTTATCTACGAACAGGAGGTAATTATTTATTTAGTAGATTAATAGCATCGCTTTGTAAAAGTTCCCGAAATGGGCAGTAGAGATTTTTGGATCTGGCTCAGACCATTTTAACCACTTGCCGCCCGCTCGCAATGTACTGCAGGTGAGTGGTCGCTGTAGGCAAAGCTACGTACCCGTACATCGCTGCCTTCTTTTGGGTTTAGGGTGTGTGCATGTGCAGGGCGGTCTTGATGCATGGGCACCCCAGGGCACTGCCCAAGGGCCCCAGGTACATGGGGGCCCCATGATAATCTTGCATTACATCATACTTGCCAGCTGACCCAGATTTGCCAGGACAATAATGCTTTTTACTGAGCTGTGCCTGGATGGAAATGTCCCAGGCAGCATCCCGAAACCTGAGCTACAGGGACAGTGGCAGCCCGTCACTGGGCTTAATCTATAATCCCACAATTTCTAACCCCTGTCTCTGCAACTAAAGCCATCCATAGATGATTCAAATCTCTGCTGGTTCGGCAGGCTGATTGTAGCCAAGTCGATCCATCCATCAACTCGGTTATAAACAGCATGTCGGATTTCTAGCATGCTGGGAGAACACAATAGCTCCATGGGATTCCTCCATCAACACTGACTGTGTTGATGGGCAAATCAAGCAATATTCTTTCCTGCAACCCATAACTGGAGGAAAGAAATTCACATAATCTATGGCCTGCCTAAGGCTTCATTTAGACTTGCGGCTTCTCGGATCCCGAAAGGACGGGCTGTTATGAATTATCCGGCGGCTTGTGTAGAACAAATGCGATTTTAAAATCTTCTTGATGGAAGTGCAATTAATTCTTGATACAATTAAAGTTGTTAAGGGTTTTTATACTATGGCGAGTTTTATATTTTTGGGGATTTCCCATGATCATGTCATCCCGAGGGTGGATCTTTGTGCCCCATAAGTGTGCTTGGATGTTTAAAGGCCCCGGCTGGGTTTTGAGACGCAAGTATCACTGACCTTCCGTAATAGGAGGTCCGTGCAAGCTGGATCTCCCGTGATAGTTTCACCTTGAGGGTGGATCTCTATACCCCACAAGATCCCTTAGATGGATAAAGGCCTTGGCTGGGTTTTGAGCCACAAGTGTCACTGACTTTTCATGATAGGAGATCCGTGCAAGCTGGATCTCCCGCGATCGTACCATCTTGAGGGTGGCTCTCTATGCCCCAAAAGTTCCTTTGGATAGATAAAGGCCCTGGCTGGGTTTTGAGCCACAAGTATCACTGATGTTCCATAATAAGAAGTCTGTGCAAGCTGGTAAGCGAGCACTCTTTAAGGTGGAGGTGGTAGCTTAAGAATCACGCACTTTATGGTGACGGATGTTGTGTATACTGTTGAAAGAATAATTTTTATCATCTTTTGACTTTTTATTGCATTTATCTTATTTTTGCAACAATTTTTCGCTGGTGTTTTTTAGCACAACTCTATATACGATTGTTTATTTGAGGGGTGTTTACATGCTGCAGGTCCAATGATTTGCTTTGTGCCCGCAGCAAAGTTTACCCGACATGTAGCGATCGACGGGTGGCAAGCCCACCAAACACTACAGACTAAAGCAAATGGGTAAGTGCAGCAAATGCCCTGCAACCACATGCAATGCACACAGTTGGGGCTCGTTTGTTATAATAAATGGGGCTACAACAGGTGTGACGCCTCCTTATCACCTGTCAGTACCCTTTGGAACGCAAATCGGGCTTCAGAGGAAAGGGGGACATCTAAGTCTACCCTAACACTGCCTGAGGAAACATGGATGAAATAGGGAGGGTCTAGCTAGGACTGAACCAACCAGCACCAAACAGGAGGCGAGGACATGGGAAGATACCAAACTCACATTGTAAACAAGTTGCAGTAGCTCAAAACTGCCATTAGATTACATGAAAGGGGGGCAGAATATGCACAGTTTTCATAAAACCTGAACGTGGGCCAATCCTGCAAGCAAACCACTAGGGAATGTAGGAGACTACATAATTTTACAATGTTATATAGAAGAGTCCTGGAAAGAATCACGTCTATAAGAAAACCTGGAATAGAGATGATAGAGGAAGGCGCTACAACTCCAGTAAGTAAATATAAAACATCTACAAAGAAAATAGCAGGTGGCAAGAAAATGCCCTTCTGATTGCCCCTTTGTAAAGAGATCACACGACAATGTAAAGAACACAAGAAATACGGGTCACATGTGCGCTGACCTTCCTCTTACCTGAGAAAGCATTGTTCGTGTTCAGAAAATAAATCTCCTCTCGTCCGTCGCCATCTATATCACAGGCGGTGACCCCGATGGCATTGCCCTGGCGATCCCGGAGTGGATAATATGGAGAGCTGCGTTCATCCACCGCTATGTTCACTAGGCGACCTTTTTCTTTGATGTATTTCAACACAAGATTTGGTCCATTATATCTACAAAGGTAAAAAAAAAAGAAAAAGAAAATTAAAATGCCATAAAAATCAGAAATACATTTTCTTTCCAAGTCAAAGAGAACAAAAAGCTCTTTAGATCTCTATAATTTAATGGAGGAAGGCATTACTGCCCCCGAGTCGCCTAACAATTCGGGAATCTTTAAGTGTCAATATTTTACATGTTGTTTCCATGTCTGCACTTAGAAGTGAGCATTTGTTACTTGAAATGAACCCGTGAGCATGGAGATAAGATAGAGGCCAACACTGACTTTAAGGCCTCGTACACACGGCCGAGAATCTCGTCGTTAAAAACATGTCGTTTTTTACGACGAGATCCTTGGACAAGAAACTTGTCCCGGCCGAGTGTACACACGCTCATTTCAAAGAACCCGCAGTTCTTTGAATGGAGCGTACGCGGTGACGTCATCGAATACGACGAGCATGCGCTCGTCACATTCAATGCCGTCGCCGCCATCTTGGTTCACCCCTACCTATGCCTAGGAAGCTACCGCGCATGCGTTGAAGTCATTTCGAGCATGCGCGGGCTTCCCGGCGAACAGGTAAGTGTACACACACTAATTTTTCTTGTCGAGAAACAGGCTGACGAGAATCTTGACGAGAAAATAGAGAGCAGGTTCTCTATTTTCTCGTTGAGATTCTTGACGCTTTTCTTGACGAGAAACCATACACACGAACGAATTTCTCGGCAAGAAATCTCTGCCAGCAAGTTTCTTGCTGGTTTTTGCCGAGAAACTCGGTCGTGTGTACGAGGCTTCAGGCCTCGTTTACACTTGCTTCAAAATGTGGCATGGACGCGCTTTTTTAAAATGCTCTGAAAGCCAATCAAAGCTCCTGTCACTAAATAAAATGGTAACCTTACAGTCCTGTTCACATGTTGTGTTTGCTTTGCTTCAAAAATTATAAATTATCCCCCATGTCACCTTTTTAGTGCCTCAAAATGTCTCCAAAGCCTCCATAGAAGTCTAGGACAATCCTGAAGATTTCGGGAGGCTTTTATTCAGCTTTTATTCACCCTACTGACACAAATCCCCCCCCCCCAAAAAAAAATATATTTCTACTCCACTATATTACTTTTATAGCAGAAACTCCCCAAAACCTAGCTTAGATAAGCTTAACTTGGCTCTATACCAGTTCTATATAAAGCTTTATCTCTTGCACCATTTTCCTGTGTACCAGACATGGAAACAGGGAAGTAAACCTCATGATTATAGGTCATACAGTCAGGTGGTGTGATTACTAATAATGAAACTATGTCAGCCATCTTAAGGAGGTCGAAACTCATGTTGGCCATCTTGAGAAGGGCAGATTTTTTTTTTTTTTGAAAAGCCCATGGCGTGTGAAACACACCCAAAAACTCCACCCTGTGCCAAAAAAAAGTGCACACACATAAAGAGTGACACAAAACGTGCAACGGGTGTGACACTTGTCCTCCACTAGGAAGGACCTTACCCTGATCCCCCGGGGCGTTAGGCTCCAGACGGGGACTGAGGTACATCACGTGGTCCATCTGGTCGAAACCAGACGGACCCCTTTCTCTGGAGGGTCTGCTGAAACAGACCCACCCAAGTACTTGGTGGGGCTCCCCCAAAGGGAGACCCCATGAGAGCAGGCGAACTAAGCCAGAAGGCCATGTCCACCGACTCCCAAGTCGTTCAGGGCAGGCCCGAGGACCTACACCCTACTAAACACACTCTGTCAAAACGTGAACACCAAACAAAAAAATACAAAAAAGTAATAACACAGGGGATAAATAAAAAGAAAGTGGGGAGAAGGAAGGTGGGAGAGTGAAAGTGACCATCGTGCAATACGATGGCCGGCCCTCTGGCCAGGAATCAAAAATTCCTCTGGTCCTAGCCAAAAGGCTAAAAGCCTAGATCAGGTGTGAAAAAAGTGTGTGTGGTGATGTGACCAAGGTGCCAACACTCGAAAGTGCCCTTCGACACAGTGCAAGTATGGCAACCCTGACCAACAGCCCAGACAGTGCAGCACCCATCCCAGCCAGGAAGGTATGGAGTTCAGAGAGATTGGGGAGAGCCCGTGCCAGAAGGCTCAACCACTACTCCCATCACTCCCACCTAATTACATTTGGGAAAAACTAGCCGCTCCCCCAGTGGGAAAGGGGAACTAGCACCACACAAATCCATGCCAAAAGGCCAGGGACCCGACCCTTCGGCTTTCTCCATCCCCATCAGAAGGCTTCTGCCTCCACACCAGCAGGTTTTGCCTCTGCCACCGCCATCCCTTCCACCTCGTCTTGTACTGGGGATGGTTAGCACAGCGCCACCTCCTGGCAACTGATAAGAACAGATACTACACTTGATCTTAGCCAAAAGGCTTGAGAAGGGCAGATTATCGTAGGGAAAATAGTGTGAAGTTTAATTGGGGTATAGTACCATCTTGTAAATAGTTTCAGGGCAGTATCTTTAATGGTGATGGACTTAGTGTATTTATGCAAATTATTTTTGCAATTATCCCAACTAACATTGGAATATGTGAAGTTTGCCTCTTGTTCCCATTTGAGCATGTATGGAAGTTTGTTTGTTTCTGTGTTGTTGATTAGATTAAAGTATATTTCAGAGATAAAACCTCTCTTTCTTGGTGATTTAAGACAAAGGTTCTCAAAAAAGGAGGGCGGCTGTGTGTTTGTAATTTGGAAGTGTGTGTTGTAGAATTGTTTATTCTGAAGAAATGTATTATGTTCTGTGTTAGGAATTTGGTGTTTGGATTTTAGGGAGGAAATAGAGATGAAATTAGTGCCTTCTTTAAAATTGAAAAGGGAAGTCAGATTATTATTTATCCATCAAGTGAGTTCTGCGGAATCATGTGCAATTTGGTGGAATTTTGGATCACCTATAAAGGATGCATGTGGGGGAGATTTGGATGTAAGATTATATTTTTGGCTATACATTTTCCATAATTGGTACGACTGTGAGACTATTTGGTTTGAAGAGTCTATAGAGTGATTTGAAATTTTATTTCCCCACAATAAACCTGAGATGGAAAATGGCAAAATGGAGTTCCTTTCAAATTCAACCCAAGGGACCTTTCGATTGGGAATGTGCCACTGTGGATTGCAATTCCATAGGATCATTTTCGCACATCTTTTGGAGTTGCGACAAGATCACATATATTTGGAAAGTTAGAAAAATTTGCTTCCAAAATCTCAGACAATAATATAGTTTTAACTTTACACAATTGCCTTGTCTTCTCTCCCATTATAGGTCTCTCTGTCCATAATATGAGATTAATACACACAATATGTGTTGCGATACACTGGTTAATCGCATTTCACTGGAAATCACCATCTGTCCCACTAGCACATCTCAAAAAAAGAATTACTGTATATACCCGAGTATAAGCCGACCAGAGAATAAGCCGAGGCACCTAATATTACCCCAATAAACTGGGAAAACTTATTGACTCGAGTATAAGCCTAAGGGGGGAAATGTGCCCATTGCCACCTCACTGTGCCAATGGCCCAACCTTACTGTGCCCATTGCCACCTCACTGTGCCACCTCACTGTGCCCATTGCCACCTCACTGTGCCACCTTACTGTGCCCATTGCCAGCTTACTGTGCCCAACCTCACGGTGTTCATTGCAGCCTCCCTGTGCCCGAGTCAGTGTACCTAAAAATATTCTTATACTGTGGCCGGAGTCCATTGTTTAAATATTGCGGCTTTCTCCTGGTCCCTTTCATGATAGGCGTTTCCAGCAAACACTGTGTTGAGTGTTCCGCCTATCACGGAGGTCCTCTCATTCTCAGACTCAGTTTCCCAGCAGGCACTGTGTTCAGTGTTCCGCCAGTCACGGACGTCTTTTCATCCTCGGACAAGAGAACGTCCATGATAGGCGGAACACTGAACACAGTGTCTGCTGGGAAACGGAGTCCAAGAATGAAAGGACCTCCGTGATAGGTGGAACACTCAACACAGTGTTTGCTGGAAACGCCTATCACGGAAGGGACCAGGAGAAAGCCACGATATTTAAACAATGGACGCCGGCCGCAGTATAAAAAGATTTTCAGGTACTGACTCGAGTATAAGCCGAGGGGTGTACTTTCAGCCCTAAAAAAAGGGCTGAAAAACTCGGCTTATACTCGAGTATATATGGTAATAACATTTAATGGAAAAAATGTATCATACAATACAGATTTCAAACCATATATACAAAAAAAAATGGGATCCATGGTTCGAGCATTCCACCTCGTTCTTTAACCCGGACTAACATACTCCTGAATAGTTTAAAAAAAAGAGATAATTTATATGGATCAATGCAACAAATATCATAATGCCTGTCCTCAGTTTACGTATTAACCAAAATACATTACTGCTACCTATGTATGTTATATTGTCAATATATACAAAATGACTTCCTGTAAAAAAAAATTGTCGGCTTTGTACTACCTTTTGTACTCAATAAAAAAAGTTTGTAAACAAAAAAAAAAAGAGAAGGGCAAATTATCTACGTATATAATGGTATAACAATATGAAAATGTACACCTATGTATTAACCACGCCCTCTTTGTCTCCTATGATTGGATGATTGTCCCCACTATAAATGCTCTGTTCCCGCCTTTTATTAAACCGATGGCTTTTGGATACAGACCTGCCTCATCTTTTCTTTGTGTCTAGAATGAAGTTATCTCCTCAGTCCTGAGAGGGTCTGGTAAGTGTGGTAATTGCTGTGAATATACCTAGGTGGTCTTTGTCAGGTATACGGGAATACCTTTAATTCTCTACACCCCCATCTAGCACAAATCCTCTCCCCCTTCCCAACACAAAACACCCCAAATCACCACTCCTAGCACCCCTCACCAAGAACAATTCTTACCCCTGCCCCCCCTAATCTCCTTGTGACACCCCCCCCCCACTTCACATGATACCACAGTGCCCAGGGCAGCGGCCCCTTCTGCCCATCCCTTGTCCTGGGAAGAAAGATGGAAAAAAGAGGGAAGAGAAGAATACTCTCCATAGTGAAGAAGACCAGCGATAAAATTTAAAATGTATTAGACAATTGCACTTACATGGGTAATTCAAGAAACCGGAACTTCTAACAGATAAAAAAAAGTCCATATACTGTAAACAAAGATAGCCGCAATCACTTGCACATGCGTGGTTGGTGTGTGTACTGACTGTCCTTGCAGCCTCACAGCCTGCACTCTGTATACTCAAAGCCCAGATCTGTAGGCTCGGAGACCTGAGTGTCCCATAATCATAGGTTATAACTGTGGTTCTTCAAGCAATCAAGCTGCACACAATTTGTCTTCGGACACCAATTTCAGAGAAAACCCTTGTTCTCTCAATGAGTGCGACAAACAAAACATAAAACAGATTTTCTGAACTTTGCTAGACCGGCTTCCAGACTTCTATATTCCTCCCTCCTACCAATCACGCCTGTAGGCCTGATATCCTAAAGCCTTTATTTGTAGCATCAAACCTCAACACCGTATTATGAGTCACACCTCGGAAATTAGTGATATTACCTAAAAGATGTTTAGGTTTTCAACCTACTTCATTATGATACATATTGTAACTGATTTCAGCAATATCTTATCAATTAACACCTATAGTTTTCCCCTTTCGATACAGATCCTTGTGACATCCCCACTTTACTGACATCATATATGTAACTCCTGACAGATGAGACACCTCTTTGCTCTGTGCAATTTTTTGATCAAAGAAATATTAATAACGACCTCAGATGCAGACATCACCCCTCTTGGTTTGGCTCACCCAAGCATGGATTGGATGGATTTAGAGCAGGGGTCTCAAACTGGCGGCCCTCCAGCTGTTGTGAAACTACAAGTCCCATGAGGCATTGCAAGGCTGACAGTTACAAGCATGACTCCCACAGGCAGAGGCATGATGGGACTTGTAGTTTCGCAACAGCTGGAGGGCCGCCTGTTTGAGACCCCTGATTTAGAGGCTACCAATACAGTTTTTATAACATAATCTAGTTCCAGCCTATCTATCTATCTATCTATCTATCTATCTATCTATCTATCTATCTATCTACCTATCTCAGAAAACATAGAAACATGAGCTCAGCTGAAATATCAGCACTCCATCCCGAAGTATAAATACAAAAGAAAAGGCGAAAAGGGTGTGACTTTAAAGGTGCTGAAACCTCCTCTTAGAACAAATACCAGTACATACAGTGCCTTGCGAAAGTATTCGGCCCCCTTGAACTTTTCATCCTTTTGCCACATTTCAGGCTTCAAACATAAAGATATCAAATTTTTATTTTTTGTGAAGAATCACCAACAAGTGGGACACAATTGTGAAGTGGAACGAAATCTATTGTTTTTTTTGAAACTTTTTTAACTAAGAAAAAAAATGAAAAGTGGGGCGTGCAAAATTATTCGGCCCCCTTGCGTTAATACTTTGTAGAGCCACCTTTTGCTGCAATTACAGCTGCAAGTCGCTTAGGGTATGTCTCTATCAGTTTTGCACATCGAGAGACTGAAATTCTTGCCCATTCTTCCTTGCAAAACAGCTCGAGCTCAGTGAGGTTGGATGGAGAGCGTTTGTGAACAGCAGTTTTCAGCTCTTTCCACAGATTCTCGATTGGATTCAGGTCTGGACTTTGACTTGGCCATTCTAACACCTGGATACGTTTATTTGTGAACCATTCCTTTGTAGATTTTGCTGTATGTTTGGGATCATTGTCTTGTTGGAAGATAAATCTCCGTCCCAGTCTCAGGTCTTTTGCAGACTCCAAAAGGTTTTCATCCAGAATGGTCCTGTATTTGGCTGCATCCATCTTCCCCTCAATTTTAACCATCTTCCCTGTCCCTGCTGAAGAAAAGCAGGCCCAAACCATGATGCTGCCACCACCATGTTTGACAGTGGGGATGGTGTGTTGAGGGTGATGAGCTGTGTTGCTTTTACGCCAAACATATCGTTTTGCATTGTGGCCAAAAAGTTTGATTTTGGTTTCATCGGACCAGAGCACCTTCTTCCACATGTTTGGTGTGTCTCCCAGGTGGCTTGTGGCAAACTTTAGACGAGACTTTTTATGGATATCTTTGAGAAATGGCTTTCTTCTTGCCACTCTTCCATAAAGGCCAGATTTGTGCAGTGTACGACTGATTGTTGTCCTGTGGACAGACTCTCCCACCTCAGCTGTAGTTCTCTGCAGTTCATCCAGAGTGATCATGGGCCTCTTGGCTGCATCTCTGATCAGTCTTCTCCTTGTCTGAGCTGAAAGTTTAGAGGGACAGCCAGGTCTTGGTAGATTTGCAGTGGTCTGATACTCCTTCCATTTCAAAATGATCGCTTGCACAGTGCTCCTTGGGATGTTTAAAGCTTGGGAAATCTTTTTGTATCCAAATCCGGCTTTAAACTTCTCCACAACAGTATTACGGACCTGCCTGGTGTGTTCCTTGGTCTTCATGATGCTCTCTGCGCTTTCAACAGAACCCTGAGACTATCACAGAGCAGGTGCATTTATACAGAGACTTGATTACACACAGGTGGATTCTATTTATCACCATCAGTCATTTAGGACAACATTGGATCATTAAGAGATCCTCGCTGAACTTCTGGAGTGAGTTTGCTGCACTGAAAGTAAAGGGGCCGAATAATTTTGCACGCACCACTTTTCAGTTTTTTATTTGCTAAAAAAGTTTAAAATATCCAATAGATTTCGTTCCACTTCACAATTGTGTCCCACTTGTTGGTGATTCTTCACAAAAAAATTAAATTTTATATCTTTATGTTTGAAGCCTGAAATGTGGCAAAATGATGAAAAGTTCAAGGGGGCCGAATACTTTCGCAAGGCACTGTATATGTTAAAAAAAAATCATTTTTATTACAACTATAGTATAAAACAACAATATTGAGGATACATATACCCCTTACATGATATACCCTCACAAATTATGTTCCAACCAGAACACCCCTGAAGATAGAAGTCCTTCTCTATGGATATAATACAATACATAAATGTGATTATGACGCATGTATAATTCCATATAAAGACATCCCAGTAGGAAAGGATGACTCATCACAACGTGTTTTGCCTAGTCGGCTTCTTTAGGGGCTTGGGGGCGGGGTGAGGTTAGAGTTAAATCAATGTGAAAGTATCTGATGGTGTGCAGAAACGGATAGACACACAAGCCAAGGAGCCCCGCCCTGAGGCTGCAAACCCAGCCCCAAACCAAAACCACAGGCACATAAAAAGAGGCACTTGCCTGTTTATCCACCATAATTACTTAGAAGCTTAATGCCTAATGATTATGTATTCCAGGTGTTGGATCTGTGACATACAGTAGATATCAGCTAATACTGTCACCCCATTAGAAATCAGTGACTGTGAAACGAAGTACCTCCATGTTGGTTGCTATCTATCTATCTATCTATCTATCTATCTATCTATCTATCTATTTATCTATCTATCTACAGTATATCACCTATAGGTATTAGAGCCATTAGAGCTTATTTTTTAAGAGATACATAGTTTTACAGTTTTAGGGTTGTCATTGATGGGTATCTGCTTCTTTAGCAAAACAGTCAACAGTCAAGAGTGATGTAGCTCCCTCCTAGCATAGGATGCTAGGTAAAATAGTTTTTGTCTTGCTCTGTAATCATACGAGCAGTGATCATCTGCTTTGGTCTGCTCTGGGCTCACACAGGCTGGGAGTTTGATTCCGCCCCCCCCCCCAGAGTTTAGGGTGGGCAATTTAAATGACTGGCCTAAACATTTACTATGCCTTGGCCAGGTGTGCCCAGAAGGTGGTCTGGGAGGTAGTAAATGGCCTAAAGCCTTGAGGAGACAGTCTTTTCCCATCAGGGATGGATCTGCGAGCTTCAGGGGGCTGCCTGTCGGACTGTTTACTGGACTTCTCTACCAAGTCTGTGGACGCAGTTGCTTTAGGATTTGTGAGTAGAAGGTTCTGACTTATGCCCCGCAATAGTTCAGCACCTTAAATCCAGCTATGAGACTTTAAACTTGTGTGAAGCAATCTCATGGTCCCCAGCTGTGAGGGCTACACCACGCTGCCTTTACCGAGAGAAGAGTGTCCTCTGCTTAAAGGACTGAGCGTTTAGGAGTATCCCTTACCCCAATTCCTGGCTTGTTACCAGTTCTACAAGCAATAAAGCACAAAGAAATGCAAACTCCTAGACTGTTTATTGGAGCCAGAGTGAATGTATTGTTGATTTTATGACTAACGTCCTCTGCACTACTTGGGAAGGGAAAATTAAATTCAGCGTCACCTGCAGGAGTAGTGCTGCAGTATCTAAACAGAAACAACAAAAAACATGTTTAAAAAAATGTAGGTTACCAGTCCTTAGTTAAGGAAGTTGCATTCGGTTTTTCCTTTTCAGGGCTTTTTAAAAAAAAATTTTACTAACAAAATAACACACTTCCTGTCCCTGGGTGTCTATGCTCACTCACTCATTGTATCTATGGAGGAACAGTGGTTGTCTCTAGGCTGCTCTCCTGACTAAAGCCTCGTACACACGACCGAGTTTCTCGTCCAAAACCGGCAAGAAAAGTGCCGCGAGAGCTTTATTGTCGAGAAAACCGTTCTTGTGTATGGTTTAACGACGAGAAAACTGCCGTGAATCTCGACGAGAAAATAGAGAACCTGCTCTCTATTTTCTCTTAAGGATTCAAGATTTCCTTGTCGTGTTTCTCGTCGGCCTGTTTTGTGACGAGAAAATGGTTCGTGTGTATGCTTTTACGACTCTTCCAAAAGCGCGCATGCTCAGAATCAAGTATGAGACGGGAGCGCATCTTCTGGTAAAACTAGCGTTCGTAAAGGAGATAGCACATTCGTCCGGCTGTAACAGACTGAAGAGCACAAAGACTGAAAAGCGCGAATCGTCTCTTCCCAAACTTTTACTTCACACGCGGTAACACGAGATCAGCAAAAGCAGCCCAAGGGGTGGCGCCAGGGAAATCGATCTTCCCCTTTATAGTGCCGTCGTACGTGCTGGACGTGACCGCGGAGAACAACGAGGAAATTGGGAAATGTCAGTGTGTACGCATGGAAAGCTTGACGAGAAACTCGTCAAGGTTAACAATAATCTCGTCGAAAAAAACGACATGTTTTTAACGACGAGAAAATCGGCCGTGTATACGAGGCTTTAGACTACAAACACATCTTCCTCTAACATTCTATTACTTTAGTAGTGGGGAATGTGTAGTTTACAGAATCTTCCGGAAGAAAGATTACACTGCAAATCTGGCAAGATCAACAAATATTGGCAATGCTTGCTGAAAAGCGGAACTAAACCTCCTATTGTTTACAGCCAAGGTAACTGCCATATTAGCTTCTGATTGATCGGTATGCACCATAATGTTGCACATGTAATCAGTTAGGACACCAGCCATCTGATAAACAGTTTGGTTGAGAGTACAAACTAACTGACCGTTATGATTTGCGGCATTCCTTGAATGCAACTATTTTCAAAAACAGGTAAATGGATGGGTTGAGTTCCACTTTGGGCCTTTGTTGATAGGCATTTGGCTTATGATCATTTAGAATCCTGACTATATAAGTATGCAGTGATTGACGTCCCAGACATCTCCATTCCCAGTTGATGCTTTTTACAAGGAAACGCGTCGGTAGGAGAGAAGTCTGAGACATTACTACACACTAGCAGACATTTTGATATAGCTGCAGTTGTGTGTTTTATATATTTCTTTACATTTTTTCTTTTTGTGCTTTTTATGTGCTGTGGCAATTTTTATTGTGTGATAACCTTTTTGTGTGTTTTTAATAAATACCCAGAATTTACTGCACATGAGTTTTTCCTTTTTCCATTTTTTTCAATGAACTTTCTGGCTGGTAAACTGTGATTACCCTCATTGAGTCGGATTGAAACATATCAGGCAGGGTTCACACTGGTGCGACACGACAGCTGTCCTACTTTGGATCCGACTTTGCCCTGCGACTTGAAGCCGACATACGTCCGACTTTCAATGAAGGGGGTTCCGACTTGGATCCCTGCCAACACCAGACACTGTGTTTGGTATGAATCTTGAGGGGGAACTCCACGCCAAATTTTAAATAAAAAAACGGCATGGGTTCCCCCTCCAAGAGCATACCAGGCCCTTGGGTCTGGTATGGATTCAAAGGGGAACCCCCTACGCAAAAAAAACGGCATGGGGGTCCCCCCAAATCCACACCAGACCCTTATCCGAGCACGCAGCCCGACCGTTC
Source organism: Rana muscosa (assembly GCA_029206835.1). NCBI lineage: Eukaryota > Metazoa > Chordata > Amphibia > Anura > Ranidae > Rana > Rana muscosa. Next base: position 304,164,080 of record CM055123.1, on the reverse strand, counting down.
AGGAAAGGGGGTGGGAACAAGCGAGAGCCCCCCCTCCTAAACCGTACCAGACCGGGCCCCGCTACCAAAAGAGCTGGCAGAAGATAGCGGAGGTGCCCGGCAGAAGGCAGAAAGAACCGGAGAGCGGGAGAAGAACCGGAGAGCGCAGAGAAGGCACTGGAGAGTGGGAGAAGAGGCCGGAGAGTCGGAAGCAGACCCCCAAAGTCGGTAGAAGACCCCCGGAGCTGCCTAATAAATTACTTTAAAAAGCTGTCTAGTGTGTTTTTTTTATTGACACTTTTCCCCCAGGTGAATGGGTAGGGGTACGATGTACCCCATACTCATTCACATAGGGTGGGGGGCCAGGATCTGGGGGCCCCCTTATTAAAGGGGCTCCCGGATTTCGATAAGCCCTCCGCCCGCAGACCCCGACAACCAACGGCCAGGGTTGTCGGGAAGAGGCCCTGTCCTCATCAACATGGGGACAGGGTGCTTTGGGGTGGGGGGGCCGCAGGGCGCCCCCTGCCCCAAAGCACTGACCCCCCCATGTTGAGGGCATGCGGCCTGGTACGGTTCAGGAGGAGGGGGGCGCTCGCTCGTCCCCACCCCCTACCCATTCACCTGGGGGAAAAGTGTCAATAAAAAAAACACACTAGACAGCTTTTTAAAGTAATTTATTAGGCAGCTCCGGGGGTCTTCTACCGACTTTGGGGGTCTGCTTCCGACTCTCCGGCCTCTTCTCCCACTCTCCAGTGCCTTCTCTGCGCTCTCCGGTTCTTCTCCCGCTCTCCGGTTCTTTCTGCCTTCTGCCGGGCACCTCCGCTATCTTCTGCCAGCTCTTTTGGTAGCGGGGCCCGGTCTTCCCCGTCGTCTTCTTCCCTCTTCTCTTCTTGAGATGTTGACACAACGAGGTCTCCCACTGTAATGCCGTGTGCGCGGTGCGCAACGACTTTTATAGGCATGGGACGTGGTCACCGGGTGATGTGACCCCGCCCCCTATGGTGTCACAGCCCCTGGGCATTATGGGACTGTGACGCCATAGGAAGGCGGGGTCACCAGGTGATGTCCCCATGCCTATATAAGTCGTTGCGCGCCACGCACACTGCATTACAAACGTGTCAACATCTCAAGAAGAGAAGAGGGAAGAAGACGATGGGGAAGACCGGGCCGCCGCTAGTAAAAGAGCTGGCAGAAGATAGTGGAGGTGCCTGGCAGAAGGCAGAAGGCACCGGAGTGCGGGAGAAGAGGCCGGAGAGTCAGAAGAGACCCCCGAAGTCGAAAGAAGACCCCCGAAGTCAGTAGAAGACCCCCGGAGCTGCCTAATTTACTTTAAAAAGTGTGTTTTTTTATTGACACTTTTCCCCCAGGTGAATGGGTAGGGGTACGATGTACCCCATACTCATTCACATAGGGTGGGGGGCCAGGATCTGGGGGCCCCCTTATTAAAGGGGCTCCCGGATTTCGATAAGCCCTCCGCCCGCAGACCCCGACAACCAACGGCCAGGGTTGTCGGGAAGAGGCCCTGTCCTCATCAACATGGGGACAGGGTGCTTTGGGGTGGGGGGGCCGCAGGGCGCCCCCTGCCCCAAAGCACTGACCCCCCCATGTTGAGGGCATGCGGCCTGGTACGGTTCAGGAGGAGGGGGGCGCTCGCTCGTCCCCACCCCCTTTCCTGACCGGCCAGGCTGCGTGCTCAGATAAGGGTCTGGTGTGGATTGGGGTGGGGGGCCCACACCGTTTTTTCGGCGTTGGGGTTCTCCTTTAAATCCATACCAGACCCAAGGGCCTAGTATGCTCTTGGAGGGGGAACCCATGCTGGTTTTTTATTTAAAATTTGGCGTGGAGTTCCCCCTCAAGATCAGCAGAGCACAAGTCGCATGCCAAAGTCGGATCATGCAAGACGGCGTTCCGACTTTGATCCGACTTCAATGATATTCAATGGAGTGAAGTAGGATCAAAGTTGGACCAAAGTAGTGCAGGGAGCATTTTCAAAGTCGGTCCGACTTGTGTCGGACCAGTTAAGACGGCTCCCACAGGGAAACATTGATTTTCACACGTCCTGCGACATGAGCTCCCAATGTCGTAGCGTTTGTCGGACAAGTGTGAACCCGGCCTCAAGGAAGGTATCGAGCAGCAGGGCGGATGAGGTTATTGGAGTCCACATGCCCTGAATGCAATCCAGATTTCCAGGGAGAGACACAAATTTAGGTGTCTGAGCAGACAAGCAAGTGCACAGATCGAAGGAGGAATAGCTGATCCCGTTGGGGCTTACAACGCGTGTTTGACTCCCGTTATAGGAGTCCACCTTTTTCGGTAAGGGGCCATCTGGCTATATTTACTCCCTGTATATAGATTGATATATTTGAGCCACATATACCTGGATTACTAGTTATCAGCGCCAACCATTAGGAAGATCCTTCAAGCTGTGTGTGCTGATATGTATTAGGACTTAGGCCCCTTCACACAGGCGCTATTACGCTAAAAATAGCGCCTGCAATGCGCCACAAAAAAAGCCGCTCAATTGTATCCAATGTAAAAGCCCGAGGGCTTTCACACTGGAGCGTTGCGCTTGCAGGAGGGTCAAACAACTCTTGCAAGCCGCATCTTTGAGGCACGATAGGAGCAGTAAAAATACTGCTCCTATAGCGCCCCTGCCCATTGAAATCAATGGGGTAGCGCCTCCAAAACGCCCGCAAAACGCCGCAAAGTGGCGTTATTGTGGGCGTTTTTAACCCTTTTCCGTCCGCTAGCAGGGGTTAAAATCCCCCCGCTAGCACCCGCAAATCGCGGCAAAAAATACGGTATAGCAGCGCTAAAAATAGCGCTGCTATACCGCCAGCGCATCCAGCGCCTCAGTGTGAAAGTAGCCTAATTCACTTCTCTTATGCAGCTGCACCAGACTCAGTTCTGATTCCAATCATTTGGTTTAAAACACTATTATCACAGTGAGAAGACACAGAACTTTGTTCACCAATCCATTGGTAACACATTTAGTTTTTCATTTCATATGTTGTTTTTATATGGTGTACCATATTTCCTATCACACTTCACATGTGATAATATAGGCAAGTTCATTTTAGGTGTGTATGTCACATTCACTGCACATGTTGGTTTTCAAATTCAGTTTTTTACACTTTGTGTGATTTAATTAAAAAAATTTCAATTACATTTTTTGGTCAATTCTATCTTTGGTTAAATCTTGACAATTTATGATCACGATTTTTCACCCATTCACGGTTTAGAGCCACAGATGCTAATTTTTTGCGCAACTTTTCTGTATATAATATTGTTTTGGAATTTGTATTTAATTCTTCTAAGTTTGCTGCACCTAATTAGCACTATTATTTTTAGAACAAGCGCAGAATTTTCTCCTTTATACATTTAGAATTCATTAACAGGTGCATTTGATCTGCAGTTGACCTCCAGTTGCCCAGCAGTTGACCCACATTTGGCTCACAGTTGACCTTTATTTGGCCTGCATTTGACCTAAATTTGGCCTGCAATTGACCCGCAATTGACCTCTATTTGGCCTGCATTTGACCTAAATTTGGCCTGCATTTGACCCGCAATTGACCTCTATTTGGCCTGCATTTGACCCGCAATTGACCTCTATTTGGCCTGCATTTGACCTAAATTTGGCCTGCATTTGACCCGCAATTGACCTCTATTTGGCCTGCATTTGACCTCTGTGACAAACCCAACTGAGACAGGGGCTTTTGGAGGGGACTAGGGACTAGCCTTCTACCCACTGATTACGGCCCATGGAGGAGACCGGGAATTCTGTCTGCTTCTCCCAGTCAGAGCATGGAAAGGAGCTCAGTTCAGCCTCTGATCCTATAGAGAGTGAAGATCATTCTCTAAAGATGGGCATCAACGTGATGAACGCTGAGAGTGAGTCTTAGATTAATTGTCTAAATAAAGACAATAAAGCTTCCCTTCTGGGGTGGATGGAAATGTGTAATATTAATCTTGTATAGGTTAATGGTCAGAGAAAATATGGTAGCAGGAAATATGGTGTCCCTCCTGCAGACTGGGTTGGAGCAGCTCCTCCATATTTATCAACAATCTCCCTCAAGAAATCTATGAAGATAAATTAATTCCACGTTTTCAGACTGCTGGAACATTGTATAACTTTTGTCTTATGATGACTTGCCTAGTGGACAGATTACAGAAGTGAAAGCTGGTTAATGAGGTTTGGATAGCCCTGGGTCTTCTTTCTGGGGAAATGGTGCCAAACTGTCTGTGTGGGCACTGACCTGAGTCACTGAGGCTTGTCTAGGTGACTAGTTGTTAATTAGCTTACTGTTTAACTAAAATTACTGGTAGTTGTTAGCTGTTAATTGGATTGCTGCTTGAATTTTGCATTGTCATGCTAATATCCCCAAGGGGGGGAATGTCCTCCTGGGGGGGTATAAAGTATGTGTTTGAATCTTAATAAAGAGTCATTACTTTGGTTTTTACCTCAACATCTTGTCTGTGTGCGATGCTTGGGGTAAAGGGCTGGAATAAGCTCTGCTGGAAGGGTTTTGAGGGCAGGAGGCACTGTATAGCAGAAGCACCCAGGTGGGGTGCCAGGCAGTCCCTCACAACCTCTATTTTTCCTGCATTTGACCAGCTTCAAACAAGATTTGCATGCCCTTAGACTTGAATGGTAATGCAAAACCTGCTGGAAGTGAACTGAGGCCGACACGGACACATACTCTCTTCTTCTCGGGTCCCCTGCTGGTGATCCTTGCTCCTTCCCCTTGACGAGTGCCCCCATAGCAAACTGCTTGCTATGGGGGCACTGGTGGATGCTTGCTCCTCAGCCCTGCTCTATGCATCCATAAAACACATAGAATTGTGGCCCTGCCCCACTCTCCTCATCGGCTTACTGGCTGTGATTGACAGCAGTGGGAGCCAACTGCTCCCACTACTGTTTCAGCCAATGAGGAGAGGGAGTCCTGAGACAGCCGAGGCTGAATCAAGAGGGGGCTTAGGTAAGTATTAGGGGGGCTGTGGGGGGAGCAGCACACATAAGGTTTTTTACCTTCATGCATAGAAAGTACCTTCAGCCTTTTTAATCAATTTAAGGTGCTTCATTGATATGCAGATTTGGTTGAAATAAACAATATTGGGGTGGCTCTTGGAATTGTTCTGAGGTTACACACAGACTCTTGCCGCGTACACACGATCGATTTTCTCGACGGTGAAAACACCGTCGAGAAAATCGACGGGAAAAACGAGGAACGGCTTGTTCCCCTACACACGGCCGTTTTTCCCGTCATTTTTTCTCTTGGTCGAGAAAAACAACCGTGTGTAGGCTCCCCGGCAGTGTTTCCCTATGGGAAAACTGCCACGGAAAAAAATGCAGTGAATCACGACGATAAAAACTTAGAGCATGTTCTAATTTTTCTCGTCGTGATTAATGCCGTTTTTCTCGTCGGGAAAAATGACCAAAAGCCCACACACGGGCGTTTTTCTCGTCAAAGAGAAAAAATTTCATTTTTCCCGACGAGAAAAATGGTCGTGTGTACGCGGAATCAGTGGTGCTGACCATTCCTAGATACACTAGAGGTGGAGAGTTAAATGAAACACCTGGTATTCTGATATATTCATTTATCTTCTCACCCCAGAACTATGACATTCTCCATCTGTTACCTGTAACTGAAGTGCCATCAGCAAAGACACAACTTGCACACACTCTCTCTATGACACTACTAACGACTCGGTTTGGAGCCGCCATGACTATTTTTATACAAGTGATCTTAGAGTGTGGATCCGGTGACAACACTTCTGCCGTTCTTCCCAGATGATTCTCAGGAACTACACATTTGACAGACACTTTCCTTAACACTTTCATCTCTTGTTGCAGTTCACCCTCAGTGAAGCAGAAGTCAATATTCAACCCTCAAAAATACAGGATGAGTCATTATAACAAGGAGAATTCTGTGCTAATCCTGGGTTTACCCATCGTATTTCACATCAACACTTCACAATTAGACTGAGCGGGAGGCACTGACTGGTCTATCTTTGTTTTCCCTTTAAATTGCAGAACAA